>SPJY01009385.1:558638-637663 GCA_005191435.1 Raddia distichophylla
GATTGGCCTTTCTTGAAAGCTGAGGTATTGCGGACGACCTTGCGGGTGACAGAGCAGGAGCGGTAATCTCTCCGGTTGCGAAACTTGGACTCACGGGTGTCGACGACAGAGTCGGGATGGTGGCAGTGGTAGCGTGGTATAGCGCGCATAGGCGATCTGACCGGCGGCTTCTCCCCGTCCACCAGACCGAGGTGCCAAACTAGGCGAGAGTGGCCATCACGACGCGGGGAGCCCACTAAAGAATCTTCAATGACATCCA
This sequence comes from Raddia distichophylla, assembly GCA_005191435.1. Classification (NCBI taxonomy): domain Eukaryota; kingdom Viridiplantae; phylum Streptophyta; class Magnoliopsida; order Poales; family Poaceae; genus Raddia; species Raddia distichophylla. The sequence goes on from SPJY01009385.1 coordinate 558,898, forward strand.
AGTGTATGAGAACCTTGAATGTGTCCACTGTCTTGGGAGGAGCCGCACCTTTCGTCAGGTTAGGAACCACGATAGAGAGGTAGTGGATCTTGGGGATGTCGATTGGCTCCATCGTCCATGCCCACACATTAAGGGTGACCGACTTCTCTCGGCGGCGCGAGCGCCCTTCAATGGACTGGAGCACACAAGTCGAACCAATGATGCTCTGAACAGTCGCCTCATCCCGCACATGCATAGGGACATTCTCTAGGCAGAGGCGCACTCGAAAACGAAGAGGGGTAGGGTCTTCGGCACGGCGGGGGTGCCACGGCCAGAGCTCAAGAGAGTAGCTGTTGTATTGCAACTGCCCACGTTGCACCGCACGGTTCCGATGGTATTGCGACGAAAAGCGCACAAGAAAGTCTTGTGGGAAGTGTGGCGAGACGGAGATGCTCTCACGTGGCGCTTTAGCCGCCTCCATTGCGGCCGAGAGGACGACGCTAGAGGCATGCGAAGGGTCGCGAAGGCCAAAGAGGCGACACACCGCAAGGCAAGAAGAGACATCGTCGAGGGTAGCCTCCAAATTCATCGTGGAGTGGATGAAGTTCTTTGAATGAAGCGGGCGTCGGCTTGGGTCACCCAAAACCGCCAAGGCCGGATAGGGCAAAGGAGCAGGCGATCGGTGCTTGAGAGTAGAGGGCGTTGGATAGCGGCAGTTGCGGGATATATGCCGTTGCACTTGCAGCGTTGGCATCGAATTGGGTCCCTGCAGCTCACCGCCAAGTGGCCCAACTCTAGGCAACGGAAGCAGCGAGAGTGGCGGAGACGGGACGAGCTGTGCCTGGAGCTGTCGCAGAAGGTGGAGCATCGAAGGCGCCAAGCACCGCGAGCTGGAGTCAAAAGAGCCTGCGCATAGGTCCTGCGCGGCAAGTTGGACGAAGCAGCGAGAGCCGAAGGCACTGCTCGGTTGCCCTCACGGCGACGTCGCTTTGAGCGGACCAAAGTCCACTCCGCCTCGGAAGGGTCTTTAGAAGGTAAGGTAAAATTGACTTGGTGCTGAGAGGCCCGAGGGACAGCCATGCCTAGTGTACTAGCAGGGCGTGTCAAGAATCGGGTTGGCTTCTTAAGACAAGATCGAAGTGGAGCCACGAAGGGCGGAGGCGGCGGCAGCAACCGCGGCAGCGGGGAAGGAGCACGGGAGCATGAAGGCATGATTATAGCGAAGGGCGGCGTTGACAAGCTTATGGAGGACGGCGTCAACGAGCTCGCATTGGGCAGCGCCGACGAGATCGGGAGCTCGAGGAGGAAGGCGCCGGCGAACTCCGGTCGGAGGCGGTGGCCGAGCGGACTGATGACGACAGGGATCTGGCGCGGAGGAGGCCGCCGGCGTCGGATCGGGCGCCGGGAAGGGCGGGGACAGTGGCGACGAGGTAGGAGGCCGGGGGCGGCGGGTCAGGCGCTGTGGATGCGGAAGACAGTGGCGACGAGGCAGGGGCGAGGTCGGGGGAGCGGCGGCGGCTAGCCGGAGGCGCGCTGGTGCGGAGGAGGCCGGCGCTATTGTAATACACTAATGCAACGATACGCTGAAAAGGGATGTTCCAACGGGCGTCCAGTGAGCCTCGGACCGGTCAGCGCCCGATAACCTTGCTCGGTCTTGGACTTGGCTGGGTAGGAGGCTTGGCTCGGGCGGGCTCCATGCTTAGGAGGGGCACGAGGCACGACCCATTCCTCCGCAAGCAGCGTACACAAAATATACCAGTATTTGTGTATTGTTAGAGCATCATCGGTAGGTTGCTCCAAAAGATTTCTAAAATACTATTGCAAACTGTCTCAGTCTTTATAATGATACAACAGAGTTTTTATCTTAATTTTTAAATTTAGAGATTTCCAATAGATTTCTTATGTTTAGAGATTCTCTCTGTGTATTTTTGAGGATAGAGACTCTGCTGAATATAATAAAAATATATGGAACAAATAGTAATTTAAAAAAGGAAAATAGAGATCTTGATGACAATGCTCTCATGATCATTGTCAACATGTACAAAATAGACCGGCATTTTGAATGCATCGTCATCATTGTTGAACTTCCCTAGCCTATTGTGATCATCGGTATTTGGCCGTTGCGGCCGGGGTGCCAGGTGAAAGTTCACCTGCAGCTGTAGGTCTGGAGACGCGCGCGCAGGTTTTCTTACTTTTGGGCTCGTGCGAAGGCCAGGGCAAGAAGGCGGCGAAGTTTTTCCCTTTTTAAAAAAAAAACTTCCTGGAGGAAGTTATTTTTATTTCATGTTACTGTTCTTTATTGTAATCCTGGAATGGAAGCATGGCTAGTCCTCCTATTTGCTTGTTACTTTATATCATGTTAGTTGATGGTTCTTATTTTCTCAGTGTTTGGTGTTCAAAGAATCTGATCAAAATTCAGATTTCGCTAGTTTTATGCTTCGACTTTGCTAGTTGCATGGAATTGTTCTTTTCCAAATAAAACCCAGGAGAATATTTAACAGAGATGCTTGAAGGCTGGAACATAATTATTAAAAATTAGAGGATAACCACCGATTACATTAGTAGGCATGATATGCAGACAGAACCAGAGTAGAACTGAATAATTACGAAAAAAACAGGATTGACCACGAACTGAAAGTATCAACATTCTGAAATCCTTCTATCTATTGATGAGTTAGCTATACGATTCATTAAGCTCATAGCAAGTGAGGTACCTAGCAAAAGCAGGTACGAAATTGATAAAGAAAAAGGTAGCATGTAGTTGCTATTTACATCAGCTGGCCAGTTTTTTAGCTAGCTAGTTAAGGACAAGCCAATCCAGAATTTGTTCAAATAGGTAGTTCCCTATCCGTGGAGCACGCATGGCCAATTGACAAGCTGCACCATTGGATTCTTCTGAAATCACAGATACACGACCCCGAACTTTTCTCAAGCTTGCCCTCAGATCTAGTATTTCTGGCCTTCGATGTATATTTCTAATTCTTAGCAGAGGCAATAAATGGGACTCCAGAAGAACAGCGCTCGGATTAAAGCACTGAACAGCTCTGATCCCTTTACAACAAGCAGCTGCAAAAGCAATTGCCGGCTCCTTGCTTGGTATCGGAAAACATATTGCACAGATGAATTGCCCCTTGCTTCTCCGCATCAACACCCCTCCAAAACCTTGAGTGCCATCAGGTGCAATCAAAGAAGCAACACTCAACCTCACCATCTCTGGATGGATAAGGCCTGATGAAAAATGAGACAAACTTTTTATGAGTATGTATCTTTCACCGGAAACGAGAGAAATGAACACGAACCATGTTCATTCTGCATCACTTCCTGTGGAGCGAGTTGCTCTGGTCCTGGCTGGCACAAAGGTAGTACTCCAACTGTCGGTGCTGGAACGAAATGGAAGAAACATAGGTCAAGCAAAATCCGACAAAGCACACCTGAAAATGGACGTATTGCAAGAGACAACTAAAGGACAATGCTTTGTATTGCTCGATATTTATATGAAATGAAGAGACTCATGTATTTGCATAAAGAGTTATTATTGAGATCTGCTCTGATGTACAAATAAGAGACACTCGTTCCAGTGGAAGAAAAAGTAGACCTGATGCCATATTTGAATGCTGATCATTAGATAATATATAGCAGCAGGGTACCTGTATATTTGTCTATCCATAACTTCCCAAGGTCCCATCCATAAGACCACAGATTATTTCTTTCTTTTGTTATGGTGGCTTTTGTGTTATAGTAAGTGAAATACAATACATGTAGGGGTTTGCCACAAAATATCAAGAAAGATCAACAACAACAGAAAAACGAAACAGGTTAGGTGACAAATACATAGCATATAGACATTATTATAATTTTTCCTGTAGGACCCTGTATTAAAATCAGATGTTTCATTAAAAATTGTAGTATATCTGGGATAGTAATTACTTGCAAGACACTACACATGTAGCATGATAATTAGTGGAGAGTGAACTGAAAAATTGCAGGATAAACAAACATTAAACATTACCGACCAATATTTGAACTTGTTCGGAATGGAAAAGGAGCTGGAGAAGGAATACCTGAGTTAGGTGCAGATGGTTGATTTAGCATTGCAGGAAGTGCAAGAGGACCATTGACCACTACACACGTGTGACATCGTAATTAGATCACAATTCAGATAGAGGAAACTACAGAATTTAACTGCTCACCATTGTAACCAGTACCACATTCGTGACTAGTCAACATTCTTCCAGAATATGAACTTGGATCAAAGGGAGCCATGTTGATACTAATTGGCCTTCTTCCAACACATGAACTGTTTGGCATTATTCTAGCATATGAACTACTTGGCATTATTTCAGCATATGAACTACTTGGCATTATTCCAGGATATGAACTTGAATCATATGGATTCATATATTGACCTGCAGAAGAATGACAAATGTCAACTACCACAACCAAACAGGTATCCAGCCGTGAAAATTTTGTTCAGAATTATCATAAAGCATGAATTCCAGTGTCTTAGATATGTTGTTCACAAGGCATGATCCGCAAACAGTGTACTACCTCCGTTTTTAAATACTTGTCACTGTTGACTTTTGGACACACGTTTGACCATTCGTCTTATCCAAAAAGTTATGTAAATACCATTTATTTTGTTGTGACTTGGTTTATTATTAAATTTATTTTAAGTTTGACTTATATTTTTACATATTTGTAATAAATTTTTAAATAAGACGAATGGTCAAACATGTGTCCAAAAGTCAACAGCGACAAGTATTTAAAAACGGAGGGAGTATTTCAATCAGATCCATGTGGCACTTCATATTCGGTACTCGCATCTCCTTTTGATGAAGTATAAACGACAGATACCCTGTCAACAAACATTATATTAGGAAATGTTTGTTCTATAAGTTGACTGCAAAATACAATATGGACTAAAGAGACTATGCTAACCTTAGTATCTATTAGTAAATGTTTGTTCAATTTTCAGTAACAAAAGCTAAGTATTTCACATGACTTAAAAAATAATGAATATTCCGTTTCACCAAAAAAAATGACTGACAAGAGAACAAATTTAGCCAAAAACCTATAAGCATTTGGCATTTTGAACATTGAATTAGTAGGGGTTGTAGACAGCATTTATCAAATACAGTTGTACATTCAAAAAAATTATAATATAGTGGATTGAAGGTAATTTTTGAGACAAATATTTGGGGTAATAAACAGGAAGCATTTACTAACCATCATTAGGATTTGCCTGCAATGGAGCAGGAGTTGTTGGCGGGATCCTTACCCCAAAAGCAAATCCTAGATTAAGCGTAGCAGAATGTCTGAGTACTGCCAAAATGTGACTTGATAATTAGCAGAAACACATGGCTCAAATGGAAGTAAAACAAAAAATTTAACTGCTTACCATGACTACCAGTGCCATGTGCATGATTCGTCAGCTTCATTCCACTATACTGACCTGCACAACAATGCCAAATATTATCTACCATATTTATACAACCATTCACCTGGACCTCGGACTTGTTGTGTGAGCATGAAATTATATGGGGAGACATGATTAAGAAAACAAGATATTACAATCAAATCAGAAAAGTGAAATGTGTGTCCATGGTCCGCAGTAGAACAAACATCAATTAAATGGATACTGAAGAAATTGCTCGACGACATTAATAGAGGCTGTGTGTGTGTGTGTGTGTGTGTGTGTGAGAGAGAGAGAGAGAGAGAGAGAGATCTGTTGAGATGCTAAACCTGGATTTAAAGCAATGCTGGTCAGATCAACAGCATTCTCAGGAACAGCAAGGCTAGAAATAACAGAGCACATTAGATAATCCGTGCGCAAACCAAGTTGCACATAATAGTATATTCAGCTAGTTAAAATGTCATGCCTAAATAACTTTTATAAAATAGGAGGCAGTGTGTGTATAGGGGATAGTCGCCTTCCCCTCTTATTATTAGGTTGGAACTGAAAGGCAGTCATGCCATGGACATTAAGTTTAGGATAATTTAAAATTACTTCAAGCAAATTTTAACAATTTATCCAGCGTGTAATCTAAGCTCACCTAGCGTGCAAAATCTAGATAAATACAATACTAGCCAAGGGTTCCCAATGCCATTACCAGAAAAATTATACAACTTACCGGGATTCCAGTTATCCATTAGTTTTAGAAAATTTTTCCCCCTGTTTAGTTTATGTTTATTCAAGTTTTTACATTTTATTAGTCCTCTCTACTATCCACGTCCTTTCAAAAATAGAACCCACACATGGTTTACGGCTGGTAAATGAAAAATTGGTTGTGCACAGAGCTTCATTTTGTGACTCAGGAATCAGCTAAAAGATGTGCTTACTTTTTTAAAAAGAAAATGCAGGAACTAACCACTTGCTTATTCATATCCACATTAAAAATCAAGCTTCAATTACTTTTTTCCTTTCAAAGCTTTCATCATTTCACCGAATATATAACAGTTGTATAAATTCTTATAACAGAAGTCAGTACTTCATTTTGGGTCCTCTTAATTTCATCATAAGGAACACGCAAGAAAAGAATTAGATCTTGTCGCAGAACACGAGACTAAACCAAATCTTTCAGGATAGGGTATTGCTGTATTGGAGTAGCATTACACAGAAATTAACAGAATCACCACCGCTCCATACAGATTAACCAAGTGCTTGAGCACATAATAATTAATTTCAATCGCAACAATTCTATACGCCATCACCATACCAAACGAAACCAATTGGTTGAGCATCGCATAGCGTAGAAACGCCCAATAGATCGCAGCGTACGGAAAGAACGCGCCATGAACAAGAGGGAGTTTAGGCACGAACCAGCACTCCTGCGCTAGCTTCCCCGCATGATCCGCCCACATATGATGTTGTTGGGCCGTCATCCCCGTGTGCTCCTGGCCATCCGCACCGAAGGAAGCGAAAGAGATAGCGCCATGGCGCCGAGAGCCGGGCAGGAAAGCTTGGGCCATCTGCTTGATGGCATTGCAGCGCACGTCACCGTCTGCTCCGGCGCCGAAGGAGTCGACGCAGTCCACGAGCTCCTCCGATCTGCGGTGGTTGTAGAGATCGTAGACGTGATCCGGGTTTATATATCGGGTGCCCTCGCCGCCGCCGCCGCCGCCGGAGCAGGAGGCCATCTGCAATCGCGAGGAGAGCGGCTGCTGAGAGAATGGAGGAGCAGCGAAATGGTTGCGGAAGATGGCGAGAGAATGAAGAAAGAGATGCGGGCGAGAGAGCTCACGGTGATGGCGGTGGTCGGCGGCGTGCGGACAGGAGGTGGTGGTGGCGCTCGAGGCGCGCTCTTGCAACCTCGCTGCAGAAAATGGAAGAAGAACGATGTTGAGAGGGCCTTGCGGAAATGGATTAGTTTGTCCATGGGCCATCCAGATGGGCCGATTACAAGGCCTTCTTGGGCCGATGCGGGAACAAGATTTGCGGTGCGAAAAACTTGACTTTTTGGTACCTTCTCAATTTCTTCGGTACACATGATGACGTAACAACGGCCAACACCATACTCGCTCCGTTCTTCTTGTTCGATGCTTTTGACTTTTGGATTAATTGTGATGTCCACTATTTTTCCGTATATCACTTGTATTTCTAAAATCTTAAAAATAAAATAAAAGAGAATTGTTGTTTACAAAACCTAGTTTAAACTATTTTAAATTAGGTTTTAGTTAAAACACTAGAAAACCTTTTAGAAAAATTCTGAAACAACTTTAATAAATCTTAGAAGCCATCTTGTAGCCACCCTCCAAATTTTAAGTCCAAAAACCAAGGCTATCTCGTGATTCCGTTAAGTGTTGCCGTTCTACCGGGAGCTCGTCAAACCCATAAAATGATGAGTAAACGTGTGAGAACCAAACTCAAACTTGGATGATAGATTTTAGGGGCCCAAACCTATCCCAAACCAGATACCCAAGTCAAAATTCACGGATTTGTGAAAATTTCCAATTTGGGAGAGTCCTAAACCCACTCGGATTAGAATTTGAGTCCAATTCAAAATCTACCCACTTAAGGGCCTGACCTAGGTCGACCATGAAGGGAAACGCAGGATTGCTACACTAGCAACGAATCAAATTCTACCACGAAAACACAAGAACACCCTGCAAGTAAATGACCACAAATAAGATTAACTTACGACGTGCTGTGCAACGGAAGACGAGTCGATGAAACCGGTTCACCGATCTACACATAGTCGTACACAGTGATCCCATCACCACCGAGTGCTCGCCCCACGAGGTGTGCCACAGCCGATCTCCATGCCGTGGAGGTCGCCGACGTACTCCGTGCGCTCATCGAGATTCACAACCTTCCCGAGAAGCGCACCTTCAAACGAACGCCCCGGCCACATCCAAGCTCCGTTTTTTATGTTCTACCACTCGTTGGAAAGCTAACGAGATTATCTTTCCAACACATCCAGCCTCGCCCAGAAAATCCTTCTGGATCAACGGGAATAGACGAAATAAGATCATGTCCAGAATCTGTCCGCGAGCTGATTTCATCTCCTTCTCAGATTCGCATCGACTAGCGCCACAGGGTGTAGTGCCTCTACGGTATCCACACATACAGAGATTAGAATCCATCCATGCGCGGTGTGCTAGCACCGGCACAAAGATGCCTGGGAGAGATGACGGCTAGGGTTTGGAAGAGAGGGAGAACTTGCACGTGTGCCACCCCCGCACGGCTTCCCGCCCGCACGCGACGCTGTCCCAATCTAGCGCCGCCGCCACGCGTAGTTACCGTGTCGCCTGCGCGTCGCGCCCACCACTCCGGTGCCGCCACGTGTCGCCTTCGCCCACGCTGCGCAGCCAGCTGCCCAAACCGTTCGGTTCGCTAGGTTTTTGTTCGGTTAACCGAAATAAAACCGGTTTATTATTTTTCAGATTTTATGATTTTCTCCAAACTTCCAAGAATTGTTTAGGGAGCATCCGAACTCCAAATTGGATTATTCCAGAGCCATTAAATCCCATAAATTGTCCATAATTTTATATATTTTATTGAGGTATATGTTATGTTGATGATTTTTCTGTTCTTATACATTTGCATCTACATATAGATCGTCCGTGTTCGCGCTGTTCGAGAATTTTCCAGGAGCAGCTCGAAGGAGGTTCGCAAGACCCGGAGTACTACCAAGGCAAGATAGATTGCATCTTGCTATCCTGTTTTGCAAAACTCACCTATAATTGTTTTATTTACTTTTCTCTTGCATGAATTGAAGGGAAGGATTAGAATCCTATTCATTCGCATTGAGTCATCTACCCTGTGAATTTAACCATTTATTGTTGTCTTATTATCTCCTAGCCTATCCTTGTGCATAGATACTAGTGCTCGTGGGTTGGTAGTTGTTTAGGTTATTCATTTAATTACTCTTGTGACTTGGTATGATTGGAGATGTTGAGTTACTTTTATAACCTAATCAACTAAAACCTATGTGGCGTGTGTTGACTAAAGGTGGCAAGTCTGGTGGTTTTGTGGAATGAGGATTGTGGTGGAGGTAGTCACCTTGGTCTAAGGACCATTTACGTGTGTTTATCCGGCCAAATCATACAGGCGCAGTCATAAGTGCTAACTCTGGCATGTAGGCCAACATGTGCTAGTCCTGGCTTAATAGTTTGGGGAAACTGTTAACACACTTTACTTTAAAAATCGGACTGCGGTCCGTTGGCTGAAGAGGGCGACCCGAGATGTCAAAACCTTAGAGGGGGTATCGGTGTTAACAGAAAGAACTAATGAATCGCATTGTATCGTTACTTGGTCTAAACTCCTAAAAGAGAGTTAAGACATAAAAGTACCACTAGGCTTATGGGTAAAGTGTGCTACACTCTGCAGAGGTTAAAACTATCATGATAGCCGTTCCCACGATCATGGGAGGGGAGGAAGGCCGTACATGGTAGTCTCATGTGTTAATATTAACCTGATGAGCTGATTTGGTTTGAGTTATTTGAGACTTGTGCAGTTATACAAAAGGGCTTTGGAAGCCAAGCTCTCTGTGATACTTTGGGAATCTTATCATTTTTAATTGTTCAATAAATGTTTTTACAACACTTTAATTAATTTGACTAGAATATGTGTTTATGCAAAGTAGTCATCCTGTTCTTGTTTATATCCTTACATTCATTATAAAGATTCTTACCGGGTAGCCGTGTACTCACTAGTTACTATACAAACCACAGATATATCTTTGTTCAGGAGAAGATTTGGGTCCGATTTGCCAGCAGGATCAGGAGGATTCTGTGTCAGATTTCGACCAAGATTAGCTGTTGCTCAAGGGTTGGATTAGAGCATCGTCATATTTTATTCCGCTGTATTATTTAGATTTCCGCACTCTGAACTATATTTTTTTTTGTCTTAATCAAACTATTGTAATAAGTGGTTGTGTTACAATTACTTTTGCACTAATATGTTATTTTCATAGTTAAATGTGATTGTGTGATGTTCGACAATTGTCGCTCATGAGTTGCTAGCATTGATCTCTGCGACTAGCAATCGATCATGAGTGGATTATGATGAAGCCGTGGTCGCGACAAAAGTATTTGACCATTCATCTTATTAAAAAAATATGTAAATATTATTTATTTTATTATGATTTGTTTTATCAATAAAGATATTTTAAACATGACCTTTTGTTTTGCATGTTTGCACTAATTTTTTGAATAAGACGAATGGTTAAAGGCATGCTCAAAAGTCAAAGACGTCAAACAAAAAAGGAGCTAATATTTTTTTTCCCGCTCTTCGATCTCCCTGCTGAGGTGAAAGGATTTTTTTAATTACTAGCATGCGTGCACGTGCAAAGCACGTTGTAGCAATGTTGATATCAACAATTTATAGAAAAAAGTAACATTTAGCACACATGCAATTTTATAGTTGGATCTAGGCCAACTGCTCAATTATATAGTAGTTTAGATTTAGATTTACATAGTCTATAATTTGTTTCAACCCGGAAAAAACAAGGAAACTTAATTCCTGTTTTGGAATTACGCTTGCTACAGACCACATAATTCCTTGAAGAGCCTCCACCGCGAAAGCAGGAACGAATTCGAGGGGGGCTAGGCTTAACATTCCAATCACCGAAAACAAAGCAAAATAATACTAATATAGGTTTTAGTTACTATTACGATCCAAATTCATGTATAAATAAGCAAGTGAAATAAACTACAAGTTTGTAACATACTAGCAAGTATTTACTAACAAACAACAAATAAAAATCCTACCATCTACACACTATATTTACTAATTACTCATTTGCTAATCCTAGAATAAATTAAACAAGCATCGCTGCATCAGCATCAACCATCAGGACAAGTGCAAGCCATTAACTAATCAAGCAAAAGCAATCAGTCAAAGTCAATCACCGTGCTCTCGGTGCTCCAGTAATCGAGTTAGCTAGTTGAGTATCTATAGCGTAGCAGTCACTCTAAAATACTGCAGATTTGGATAGAGTGTTTGATGGAGGGAAAGAATATTTTAGAGTGTAGTGTAAAATGTGAAGAAAATTTAAAGGGAAGGATAGAGCGAGTAACTAATAGTAAAATAGAGTGTGGGGATAAAGTGGCTGATGCAGATGCTCCAGCCCCCAGTCCAGTGCAGTGCGCCAGTGTGGGTGTGTAGCCATGCCGTGCTCTTGGTGCCGACCGTCCGGCCGCCCAGCGCGGCAGTGTGGTTCAAGCCTTCACGGTCATGGCCGTGCGTGGTGCGCGCTGTCACCCACGCGGCCACGTCGCCGGCCACCAGCCGCCAGGATGCAGCAGCCTCGCCGCCGACCTGCCACCGTCGCGTCGACCACGCCGTCGCGGCGCCGCTTGCTGCCGACTAGGGTTGTGCTGGGGGGAATGGCCGAATGGGAGAATTTGGGGAGGGATTTGCGTTGGCACTACGCTTGGCACATGGCCCATCAGTTATGAGCTTTACTTGGGCCTTATGCTGGCGCCGGGCGGTGCTCATGGATGTTGGCACATGGCCCATCAGTCATGAGCTTTACTTGGGCCTTATGCTGGTGCCTGGCGGTGCTCATGGCTAGCACGACAGCCGACGGGGTTGGGGGATTCGACGCCGAAGACGAAGGGGTAGGAGGGGTTCGCAACAGAATGGAGCTGGGGCGCACGCCCCAACAGTCCGTTCGCTAGCAAACAAAAGCCATGAGAATATTTAAGAGAGAAGCTTGAGCCCGAAATCATCAGCACTAAAAGAATGTGTAATCACAGCTAGAAATAGCAACCAATTGCATTAGTGGACACAGCTAGAATTGAATAATCATGAAAATTTGAGACTGGCTATAAACTGAAGAATAGAAGCATCCTGAAAACCTTCCTTTCCATAGATGTATCTTACACAAACTTTACATTTTCACTGTCTGAACTAGCTACACAATTCAGACAGTGAACTGTCTAAATCTACAGCGATGAAAGATGAAAAAAAGCCTGTAGCAGCTATTCACATTAGTCAATTGTTTCTGATTTCTACGAGCTATCTAATTAAGGACAAGCCAATCCGGAAGTTCGCCAAATACGAGTTTCCCTACAAAGCGAGCATGCATGGCCAATTGACGGGCTGCACCATTGGATTCTTCTGAAATCTCACATATGTGACCCTGAACTTGTCTCAGGCTTGCCATCAGGGTTTCTATTTCTGGTCGATTGACATTTTTGAGCAGAGGGAATAGATGGGACTCCAAAAGAACAGTGCTTGGGCTAAAGAACATAGCTATTCTGATGGCTTCACAACAAGCAGCAGCAAAAACAGTTGCTTGCTCATTGCATGGTATTGGAAAACATAGCGCACAGATGAATTGGCCCATGCTGTCGCACAGCGCCACCCCTCCAAAGCCTTCGGTGCCATCGGATGCCATCAAAGAAGCAACACTCAACCTCACAATCCTGTCCTGCTGGAGAAGACAACGCAAATATGATACAAGTCTCTCTTCTTCACCATCTGCTGTGGGCATCACTGCAAAATGACAAACTTTCAGGCATTTTGCTAAATAAAGAAAATATGCGGACAAGAAAAAAAAACTAACCTTGCGCATTTTCAATTGGGTTCTGTGGAGCAAATTGCTCAGGTCCAGGTGGGCCCAGAGGTAGTACACCAACTGCCGGTGCTGGAACAAAATCGGAGAAATATATGTCAACCAAACCATTAGATAAAGTGTTCATCCATGAAAATATCACTGCAACATACTACTTTCATCTCTTACTGATGTGTTATTACCATTATTAGAATTTGCCTGCAAATTAGAAGCAGATAATTGGTTAAGCATTGCAGCATATCTGGGATTATAGTTGCTCACTGCACACAGGTAGCATGATAATTAGTGGAGATGCACAGTTAATTAAAAATTTGCAGGGTAAACAAACATTAATCATTACTAACCATCATTATAATTTGATTGAAATGGAAAAGGTGTTGCAGCAGGGATACCTGAGTTAGGCGCAGATGGTTGATTGAGCATTGCATCAAGTGCAAGAGAATAATTGTCCACTGCACACATGTGACATGATGATTAGTGGAAAAACACAGTTCAGATGGGAAACAAAAATACTGAATTTGCTCAGCATTGCTACCAGTGTCAGGTACGCGACTTGCCAACTTTTTTCTACCAGAATCTAAATTTGGATTTAATTGAGTCATATTGGACATTCGCATTCTTCTAACATATGAACTGCTTGGCATTCTTCCAGCATATGAACTTGAATCGAATGAATCCATATACTGACCTGCAAAAGAACGACAGAGATCACATACCACAGATATGTTAGGTTTGGCGCGACGTACCGGCACCGCAACTTGACCAGCCAGAGGTCGCTTGGGTTAGGCCATCTATGGCAAGTTATCTTTATTTAGAAGATTATGTTTAGTTTCCTTTTAATTAGTAGATCTGGCTTATCTTCTTGATTAGCAAGTCAAGGACTATTACATAATTGTAATCGTGAGGTAGTAAAAGGCAAGCAATACAGATATTATCTGTTGCCATATCTCTCTCTCCCCCTTTCCCTCTCCCTGAGCGCAGCCCCTCGCTGTATGCAGCCACCACTCCAGCTGGCACGGCCCTGCCGGCGTCTTAAGCCTCCCACACGCAAATCCAATCACAACTATTATCTTTGGAGCGAGTTCATATCAAGATACATGTGTATTGAACCCTAAAAATATAGTTCAGAAATTGACTGCAGAATAAAGAAAACTATGCTGACTTTAGTATCCATCACATAATGTTTGTTCTATTTCAGAAAACAAAGTTGAAGTACTTCACAGTTCACAACAGTTAAATCAATTTTTGTTCAAAACAACAGGTTAACAAATAATAATGAGTTAAAGTCTATATGCATCTGCTATTTTCAATTTTGGATAAATAGGGTTGCAAATATAATTTATTAAAAACAGTCATACATGCAAAACATGTATAATCTAGTGCATTTGAAGGTGATCTTTAGACAAATATGTAGAGTAAGGAAACATGAAGCATTTAATAGTTTACCTTCATTAGAATTCGCCTGCAATGGAATAAAAGTTGCAGAAGGGGTCTCTAAGTTAGAACCAGATCCTTGATTGAGAGTTGAAGAACATCTGAGCACTGCACACATGGGACTTGATTAGCACTTAGCAGAAAGAAACGGTTAATATATAAGTAAAACACAGAATTTTACTCATTACCATGACTGCCAGGTAGCTGATTATTCAACATACCATTATATGAGCTTGAGTTAGGTGGATCATTATAATGCTCTGAAAAGGAATGACAGAGATCGTCAACCATATTTATACAGCCACTCACCTACACCTCAGATATATTATTGAGACGTGAAGGGTATGAAAAGAATGATTTACTGACCATCAAGAGCAGTTGCAGGAGGAATTCTTAAGCTAGAATCAGACCCTTGGTTAAGAATTGTGGAGTGTCTGAGCACTGCACATGTGTGACATGATTAGCAGAAAGATACGGTTCAGATGGAAGTAACACACAACACTGTAGTTGCTTGTCAGGCACTTGGTTTTTCAACATCACTCCATTATATGAACTTAAGCGAATCCATATCATGATGTTCAAAAGACAGACATAGATCATCTACCGTATTATAGAACCATTCATCTGGACCTCATATATGTTGTTGAGAGATGGTGTAGAGCATGAACATGAAGGTATGCTGTGAGACAAGATTCCGAATGCAAGACATGGCAATCAGATCAGAGTGACCCTTCATATTTTATTTGCACCTATTTGTGATGGAGTATAGACGTAAATGATAGATACAAGATGAAGATAGTATACAAGATGAAGGTATATATACCATTAGTATTTTCCAATAAAAAGGACCATTTGACTGCAGAATACATTGCGGGGTGACCAAATTAGATAGCTTTAGTCTATATAGTAAATGTTCACAAATGATAAGTTTTAGGGGAAAAACGAACTAAACAGGAGTTTAAGAAATGCTGAATTGCCTGAAAGATATTTTAATAAAGAAGTTGTATGGATTGGGCATTTTTAATCTGGGAATGGGAAATGTAGACAAAATCGATCAGATGGAATTATGCATTTGCAACATATACAATCCTTTGAGCGAAAAAGCACATTAATGATTCATAGTAGGACATAATGAGGTAAATCAATATTTAAGAAAGTGGTGGAGAACACCAATAGAGCACGTGCGTGCGTGACAGAGAGAGAGAGAGGATCTGTTGACAACTTGAGGTACCAAACCTGGATTTGAAGTTGCATTGGTCACATCAGCAATATACTGAGGAGCAACAAGGCTGAAAATAAGCAGAAGCACGTCAAATAGTTCATATGCAAAGAAACGTGCACTTAATAGGATAATCAGCTAGTTGAAATGGCATGATTGACTTTTACAAAATTGAAAATTAAGCTTGTGGCCATATTTTCCTAAATATGTTTAGCCTGTCCTAGGAACAAATGAACAGATTACACCATTTGCATAAATATGTTTAGCCTGTCGTAGGAACAGATGAATAAGATCTTGTCTGAAAAGAACATACTAAACCAAATTACCAGTTCTTTGAGCAACGTAATCTTTTAGCCCAAGAAAAGCATCAGACAGAGTTAACAGAATCAATCGTTCCAGTAGCACCGCCTCACCATACAAGTTACCAAGTCTTTGAGCAACAATAATTCATTCCAACAGAAACAATTCTGTAAACCATACTAAACAAAATCATTCATTCCACCGAAAAGAAATCTGCACGTTGCATGAGAACGCAAGATATTAACCAAATGTTAATAAAAAAAAACTTAACATGACCAAGAACATAATAAGCCTCCAAGAGGAATTAACCATCTCATTGTGTAAAAACGTCGAACAGAATGCGGGGTACGGCAAGAATGCGACATGACGAACCTGCATTCTTGCGCCAGCTTTCGCGCACGAAACAACGCTTTCAGAAACTCCTCGCGCCTCTTGCCTGGTACCCTGGAGGAAGCGAAAGAAGCGCCGCAAGAATGAAAGCAAGAACGCGATCAAAGCAACCAAGCGAAGAGTTGATGGTACCGAGAGAAGCGCACGTTTCGACGGAGCGCAGAATCTGATACTTGGCCAACGCCTTGATGAAATGGCAGCGCATGTCGCCGGCTGCTCCGGGGAAGGAGTCGATGTAATCCACGAGGTCCCCCAACCTGCGGTCGAAGAAGAGCTCGAAGACGTGATCGGGATCGAGATATCGGGGGCCCTCGCCGTCGCCGGAGGAGGCCATCTGCAATCGCGTGGTGAGCAGCTACTGAGGTAAGGGAGGAGCGGTAGTGGGGGGAGCGGGAGGGAGGATTAATGTGCCGGCGAACGCTCACGGCGATGGCGGTGGCGGTGGCGGTGGCCGGCGGCGTGCGGCGGTGACGACGAGGAGGAGGTCGTGGTGGTCTCGGGGGGGTCATGACTCGTGCGGAGAGGAGGCGGCGGTGGAAGGCGGAAAGGAAAAACGAAACGGAAGAAAAGATAAGCCGAGAGTTTCCTTGATGCGTCCACGTGGGCCGATGAACAAGGCTTTGCTGGGCCGACGCGTGAACATTCGGCCACGCCATGACTTTGGCCTTAATATATTTATTTTTAATTGTTATTGCAAAATTATATTCCTTCCCGGGTGCCACATTGACACTTACTCTACATGTGAGTCCAGCATCTTCTCCATTTACAGGACACCGTCAGCCTCTCCTATCATACAACCGTTAAGTGATTACACTATGATTGGACAATAGGTTGACCTTCTACCAGGTGATCTTTCTCATAGGCGTGAGACACCTATTTTTTTGTCTAAAACATGAGACAACACCTATTTTGTAATAACAAATAAAAAAATCAAGGATTAAAAACTTTAAGGGTGTGTTTGGTTGTCTGTACCAGGTTGAACCTGTATGGGATGGTACGAGTTGAATGTAAAGTAATCTCTTGTTGTCGAGTGTCCAGTGACATTGGTCACTTGAAGCCCATAGACGCGTACGCAAGCACAACTCCCACACACGACTGCATTTTGGCGTTGCGTTGCCCTCACATGACTACGCACATACACATGGGGCAGGGACCACCCAATAGCTAACACCTCTCTCTCTCTCTCTCTCTCTCTCTCTCTCTCTCTCTCTCTCTCTCTCTCTGTGTCTCTCTCTCGTTCCTTCATGCAACGCATATTGAAAGTGCATGTAGGTCGCTAAGTTGATTTTGATTATTAATGACAAAACGATCAATGGATTTGAGCAAATGAGCATGTCAATCGTCACTAAAGTATTTGGGAGAGCATCATAAATCTCTCAAATGGAGAAAAGAAAAGCAGTCCGGTTATCCCTAGGCTTATATTTATAGTTATAAATTTGAGTCGTAAGAATAGTCATACTATTAAAAGGGATGCGATAAAAAACAACCTTTTGATGTCTTAAGTGCTCATTGGATGAAGTATTGTCTAGGACAGAGACAAATCACATCTCAATATCAAAACACATTGTTTCACACTTTCATGGGTCGGACTATCCGGTGCCAATTACCGGAGTCTCTCCAATACGAGGCATACTGGAGAGTCCATATTTGGGCCTCTATGTTTGATTTTTCTGAAATTCATTGGAGTATTTAGTCCAAGTACCCGAGTGTCCGATGTCTATGTGATCGGAATGTCTGAGATTTTGATATTTGGGGATCTCTATCTTTCCCCCTGATTTTATTTGGAGTATCTGATGATTTCGACAAGAGAGTCCAATACCTTCTGGACCAGAGTGTCCCATTTTTTCAAGATTTAGAGTTATCGGTCCATTGGGTGCATTTTAAGGAGTGTTTTGTCGAAGTGTCTGATGCACAGAAAGTTCATCCCAACTACCACTCCCACCAACCCAGATTGGGTAAATACTTCACTCTCATCAATATTTACCTCTAGCAACCTCTTAAGAATCAAAATTTTTAAGCATTAAAACTTCTCCCCACCCCCAAATTCTCTTACTCTAAGCTTTGGGTAGGATTTGAGAAGTGGAATCGAGTGCCTCATGAGTTAGCTTCATCCTTCGAGCACCCGACTCATCTCCAAGCTTGGTTTTCGTCGATTTGTAACTCTTGGAGGTTGAGCACTTCTAGATGGTGTGCTTAGAAAATTTGTGAAGGCCGATTCCGTCTCCTGAAGGGAAAAAAATCAAGGAGTGAAGCCGAGTGATCTTAGTGCGACCTAGGTGAAGGAAAAGGTTGAAGAAGAAATATGCAAATCGCCCCAGATTGGGGAGCACATTTAGTTTTTTAAAGTCAACTACACCTGATTATCCTCATCCCACTTTTGTAGCTTCTTCTTGTCTTTTAAATTTCCCCTCGTTATATAACTCTCTTTTTGAGCTTCAGCTGAAGACCTCATATAATTATGTTCACAAAAGGTCAACAAGTGAAATGTTTAAAACTTTGATTTTCTGACATTCTTTTGGGGTTGGTGCATATTTCAGCTCTAAAACTTTGATAATTAATAGGCTGTTTGGTTGCCTTCTCAATTGAACCAGGCTGTATGAGCTGAGCTAGGCTAGTTGGAGCTAGGCTGAGATGATGCAAATGGTTGTTGTTTGGTTAGGTGTATGAGATTGTACAGGCTGCGTAGAGATGTTGTTTGGTTGACTGCACCAAGGAGAGAATGGCATGAAGAAATTCAAAAGAAGGATGAAACATATTAAAAAATAAATTCTAGAAAATCAAAATAACAAAAAATCAAATAAAAAATTCAAAATAAAGTATCAAAATAAATAAATTCAAAAATGAAAATTTAAACTTTTAAAATTTATGTGGCAAGTATGGTCTCATTTTGTTTGAAAAATATCAATAATCAATTTTTGAAATCGGTTCGGTAATCAAAAATACTAATCAAAAGATATAAAAAAATGAATCAAATGTGTTGCGATGTGGTTGCGTTGCTGCATCCACGAAGCCTGGCTCTGGGGAAACGCCCAATTTGGTCGTATTTCCAGAGCCTGGCCCGGAAGGGGTAATTGCATCTGGAGAGCCTGGTTCAGATAGGTGAAAAGACAACCAAACACCCTAGTTTTGTATCTCTAGATGCAAAACTCCTTGGATGCAGGCAACTAAACAGCCTATAAATGTTCTTTTCTGATGTTTTTAAACTACCATGATATTTTTAAACTTATAATAGCATGGTTGAAAAAAAAACCTTTAAATAAAAAAAGACAACAGTTTGTAGCACAGGCCTTGAAAATAATACTCCCTCCGGTCACAAAAAGAAATCATTGTTGACTTTTGCACACCACTTTGACCATTCGTCTTATTCAAAAATTTTATGCAAATATCATTTATTTTGTTGTGATTTAGATTTTTTTTTCGAGAAAAGAGACTTATCAAATATTAGTGTCCCTTTTACATAGAAGCCCTCACACAAAAATAAAATTACAATGTAATCATGACAAGGGTCTATTGCTAACTATCCATCATATCCGAATCTCTCTTTAACTCCATCGTCTTCGTGAACTCTAGCAACCTCCGTAGTAAACCATAACATCATATTCTTCATCCTCGTCCACCATGTGAAGCAGATTTGAAATATCAATATAAAAAAGGTGGCAACTTGAATATATGATTCGAGGAACAATCTAAAGAATGAATAACCATGGAAAAAAGCACTCGGCTGGCTCGACTCCACCAAGATCTCCGACGCAAGAAACAGATCAGAAATAACCAGATCTAACAAATGAAGAAGGACAAAACAGGTTCCCTTTTCCCCAATTAACAACTTTATTTTGGCCCTCACCGAAAACCCGGAAAAGAAGCCTTGCTTTCGATCCAAATCACCAAGCCGGCCACGATCGCCGCGTCGACTTAGGCCCAAGCCAAAGCTCTGCATCTTCCTCTGTCGTGTCGACACAACGAGGTATTTTATTGTCTAAAACGAAAAAAAAATCACACCTTATTGTTCCGTCTGCTGACGAAGAAATCTTAGACCAAATGCCCCGCCCAGATCCGTGCTCCTTCTACCCCGCCGACAGCTGCCCGAAGGCTATTGCCGACGGAGACCCCGGATCTGGGCAGCGCAGAGCTCGCCCCTTTTTTTCTCCTAAGCTACCGCCGCAAGGGAGTCTTGTTGCTCTGATTTGCTTTCGAACGCTTGTGATTTAGTTTATTGTTAAATATATTTTAAGTATAACTTATATTTTTATATATTTATATTTTTTTAATAAAACAAATGGTCAAAGTTGTGTGTAAAAGTCAACGGCAACTTGTTTTTGTGACCGGAGTGAGTATCAAACTTAGCACGAAGTTTCTAACACAGGTTACCAGTAAAAAAACTCCCAAATAAAACCCATGAGAATGTATAAGAGAATCTTGAAGCCTGGAATCATCATCATTATTTTTTTTTATTTTTATTTTTAAAAACAACCAATCGCATTGGTGCAATCTATAGACAAAACAATGATATGAATGGCGAACAAAAAATGAAGATTGGTTATGAACTCAAGAATGGGAACTTCCTGAAATGCTTCCTGATGTTCTACAGCTGTTTGTTAGACAAGTTTACATTTTCATTGCAAGAACTAGCTTCACAATTCACTAAAGTTGATAGCAAGCGGGATACCCAGCAGTTAAGTCTATGTACAGTTGATAAGGAAAGTAGAAGCTGGTACTGACGATATCTGCACTCAGAGAGGAAGGCCTGTAGTTGCCATTCACATCAGGTACTGGCTGTTTCTGACTTTCTATGGGCTAATCAGAAATCAAGGACAATCCAATCCGGTTTTTGGTGGAATATGTGGTATCTCCCTATCTGCAAAGCATGCAAGGCCAATTTACAAGCTGGACCATTGGATCTTTCTGAAATATAACATACGCGACACCCAACTTGTCTTATTGTTGTCCTCACTGCTGCAACTTCTGGCTGTGGAGGTGTCTCTTGGAGCAGATAGAGTAAATCGGACATCAGAGAAACATCAGTTGGATTAAAGAACTGAGCAACTCGGATCGCTTCACTACAAGCAGCTGCGAAAGCAGATGCCAGCTTCATGCCCGGGCCAGGTATTGGAAAACATATTGCACAGATAAAATGCCATTGGACAAAAGAACAAAAGTGCCGCTTGTTGCCCTGGATCAATACCCCTCCAAAGCCCTGAGTGTCATCGGGGGCAATCAAAGAAGAAACTCTCACCCTCACCATCTCTGGAAAATGGAAAAACTTTTATCCATATGTAGCTTCCACCTGGAAGCGAGAAAAACAAAACCACTAACCTTGTTCTTTCTGTGTCACCCCATTTGGAATGAATTGCTCTGGTGTAGATTGTCCCAGAGATAGTACTCCTACTGCCGAAGTAGCACAATCACTTTGTTCCTGCTCCCTTGGAGAAACAGTAATCTGCATCAGCTCCTGTGGAGTGATTTCCTGTGATCCAAGTTGAAGTTGATGCCGAAGTGGTAATGCTGGTGCTCGAACAAATCAAAGAAATATATGGCAAGCAAAACATTAGATAAAGCACACCTGCCAATAGCATACCAATCTGATAAAGCACACCTTGCACAAGAGAGAACAACGCAAGAGAAAACAGAAAGGATAATGCAGTATGTAGCTTGATTTTTGGTGTCAAAAGTCATTATTGTGATTTGCTCTAATATACATATAAAGGACACTCTTATTCCAATGGATATAATACTGACTACCGAGATGGGGGTTTGAGCAAAAAAAATATCAAGAAGGAGCAACATAAAAAAAAAGGAAAGCTGGTTAGATGTCAAATGTGTAGGGTAAAAAAAGGAAGCGCTATTACCATTATTAGAATTTTCCTGCAGGAACATTGGAGCAGGAAACCTTGTATTAGAGGCAGATGTTTGAGTAAGAATTGCAGCATATCTGGGATGGTAACTGCTCACTGCACACATGTATCATAATAATTAGTGGAGAAGTGAAGTTAACTGAAAAATTGCAGGATGAACAAACTAATAACATAACTAACCATCATTACAACTTGCCCGACATGGAAAAGGCGTTGCAAGGATCCTGGAGTTAGATGCGGATGGTTGATTGAGCATTGCAGGAAGTGCAGGAGGACCATTAACCACTGCACACAAGTGGCATGATGATTAGTGCAAAAGAAAAGTTCAGATGTAAGCAGAGAATTTAACTGCTCACCATTTCTACCAGTGCCAGACAAATCACTCGTAAACATTCTTCGATAATATGATCTTGGATCAAATGAAGTTACATAGGAACTTGCCATTCTTCCAGCATATGAACTACTTGGAATTTCTCCAGCATATGTCGAACTACTTGGCATTCTTCCAGCATATGAGCTTGAATCGAATGAATTCATATAATGACCAGCAGAAGGATGACAAAGATATCCTGCCAAAGTTATACTGGTATTCAACCCTGATAACGTTGTTCAGAAATGTTGTACCAAATTGTGTCTTAGATATGTTGTTCACAATCCAATCACTGTGACACTTCACATTATGTATTCACATCTCCTTTTGATGAAGTATAACAGTAAAAGATAGAATGACTTCAGAATAATTTTGAAGTAAGAAAACTGTGTTAACTTTAGTATCTATTAGAAAATGTTTGTTCTATTTCAGAAAATAAAATGAAGTACTGCACGTGACTTAAAGAAATAATGAAAACCTGAAAGATTCTGCAGCTAAAATCTATATACACCTGTCATTTTTTTATTTTGCATACATAGGGAATTGTAGACAATTTTTTTTATCAAATACAGTTGTACATTCACTCAATGTATAATTTAGTTGGTTGAAGCCATGAAGGTAATCTTGAGAAAAATAAGGAGGCCAAAGAAACAGGAAGCATTTACTAACCATCATTAGAATTTGTTTGCAATGGCGTAGAAGTTGGAGGAGAAATCATTAAACTAGACGCAGATCCTTGATTAAGCATCGGAGAATGTTTGAGTACTGCAAATGTGGCTTGACAATTAGCAGGAACACATGATTCAGATGGAAGTAAAACAAAGAATTTAATTGTTTACCATGACTGCCAGGTACTTTGTTTGTCAAACTCATTCCACCATAGTGACCTGCGATAGAATGACAGATCTACCAAATTAATATAACCATTCGCCTGGGCCTCAGATTTGTTGTTGTGCATGCCTTAGAGCATGAACATCAAGATCAGATCAGCAAACAAGATATGGCAAGGGACAGCACAGAGAGAGAGAGAGAGAGAGAGAGAGAGAGAGAGGATCTGTCAAGGTGTTAAACCTGGATTTGAAGTAATATTGGTCAAATCAACACCATTCTCAGGAGTAGCAAGGCTGAACATAAGCAAAACATGTTATATAATGAAATTGCACATAGTAGCATATTCAACTAGTTCAAATGGCATGCCTAATTAAATTCTATAAAATAGAAGGCGGTGGATGTATAGGGCATAATCATTTCCCCCTCAAACTTCCTAATGATATTCTATTTATTAAGTTGCAACAAGTGCTTAAATTTCTACCAAATGGAACAACAGAAACGACTACATGACTAGTCCTTGATCCTTGACTTACACGGTGATACTAAACCAAAGCAAATGTTAACAATTGGTCCAGAAGGGGTTTTAAATGCCATTATCAGAAAAGTTCCAGATTTCCCGTTCAAAAAAATTCCAGAACCAAAAGGGATGCCAGTTACCCATTGGTTTTAGTGAGCTTTAATTATTTTTCCCGTTTCTTTCTGTTTCCTCAAGTCTTACATTTTCTTATTCCTCTAGAGTCCACATTCTTTCAAAATAGAACCGACACATGATCTAGTCACCGCTTGTAAATGGAAATTAATCTTTGTTGGCTCTCGGGAGTGAGCTAACTAAGTGTTTGAATTTTTTTAAAGGAACCAATTATGTGTTTATTCATTGCCACATTGAAACTAAACCAAAATTTCTTAGGACAAGAAGTGAAGAATAGCATTAGATAGAACGAAACATATTCTTCGTTCCACTAGCTATAACAAATTAACCAAATCTTTCACTCCAACAGCAAAAAAAATTGCACAAGAAGCTATAACAAATTAACCAAGTGCTTGAGCACGTAAAAAATCATTCCAACCGCAACAATTCTGTGCATAATTACTAAACGAAATCACTCATTCCAATTTCCACGGGCAAGAAATCTGCACATGACATGAGACCACAAGGAGATTAACCGATTATTTGAAGCACGAACCCGCATTTTGTCTGCACACAAAGCGCCAGGTACCGCGCATGATTCGCCCATTTCTGCAGTTCGGACGGCTCCATTCGCTCCTGGCCAGGTACCCTGGAGGAAGCGGAAGAAGCTTCGCAAGAATGAGAACAAGAACGGGATCGGATCGATGGACCAAAGCGAGTTGGTGGTGCGGAGGAGCGCACCTCAGAGCCGAGACCGTGAGCTTGATCGCGTCGCAGAGCACGTCACCGTCGGCTCCGCGGATGGAGCTGATGTACTCCAGGAGGTCATCGGCCCTGCAGTTGATGTAGAGGTGGTAGACGTGATCCGCGTCCATGTATTGGGGGCCGACGCTGAAGCGGTCGCCGGAGGATGCCATCTGCAGGGGAGGGAAGAGAGGTGATGGGTGTGCGCAAGAAAGGAGGAAGGTGCGGGCGAGAGCTCACGGCGGTGGCGGTGGTCGGCGACGTGCGGAGGTGGTGGTGGTGCCGTGGTGGACTGGTGGTGGTGGTGGAGGCGAGCAAGCCGAGGAGACGACGCGCCCTTCTTGAAATCTTGCCTCTCCATTGTTGGCCGACTGGTCGAGACGGCCAAGCGAACGCCGCCTGCCATTGTGGGCCTGCAACGACGATTTTGTTTTGGGCCGACAATCGGAGCAGGCCGTCAATTTTAAAACCGGACAACCCAACCCTTTATTCTACTAGCAAGCGTGCACGTGTAAAGCACGTCGGAGTATTATCAACAATTTATAGAAAAAATAATATTTAGGACACGTGCAATTTTGTCTATTTGTCTATATCTATATCTATATGGAGTAGGTGTAAGAGCATTCCTTATTGCATTGATTGTCTCATTCGGTTGATATTAACATGGCTCATCTCATGAAATATCTGAACAAGCAAAATTAAATAACATATAATTAAGATATAGATATAGATTAATTAATGGTTGCAATAACATTCAAACAATTGTTTTTTCTTAACAGATCAATTTTGTACATGGATGTACGCATAAATACATGTAACAATTCTCATTTAATTAAAAGTAGCGATGCATTCTTTCAATGGGCTGGTCAGGTTGTAAATTGTAATTATATATATGCATCACAATTGTTATTTACCGCGCTACAAGCTTAATTAACAGGTTGTATACGTCCGCACGCATTGACATGGAGGGGAGGATATTGGAGCGTATTCTTAAGAGAGCTATGTAATACTCCTACTTCTATACGGAGTCCTGAATTTATTTCACCGCCCGGCCCGGGCAGACGTTTCATATGTATGAGTACGTATGATTGGGGCGTACGTGCCTGCCCCTGCCCTATTTATAGTGTACTGTACTAGTCCGTTAGTTCTAGTCTAGAAAGAATTAGGAAAAATTATTAGGAAGATTTATAATGGGAGAATAAAAATTAATCCCGTGTATATATGGGTAAGAGTCCATGGTCTCTACGGGTGCTAGTCTGTTAGTTCTAGCTTAGGAAGAATTAAGAAAAATTAGGAAGATTTATAATGGGAGAATAAAAATTAATCCCATGTATATGTATATATGGGCAAGAGTCCGTGGTCTATACATATCGAGTTGTGGGCAAAAGTCCGTGGTCTATACGTATTGAGCCAAGAGTCAGTGGTCTATACGTATCGAGTCAAGAGTCCGTGGTCTCTACGTATATGTATATATGGGCAAAGGCAGGAGTCAGTGTTCTATACGTATCGAGTTGTGGGTAAGAGTCCGTGGTTTATACGTATCGAGGCAAGAGTCCGTGGTCTCTACGTATATGTAGATATGGGCAAGAGTTTGTGATCTATACGTATCGAGTTATGCGTAAGAGTCTGTGGTCTATACGCATCGAGTCAAGAGTCTTTGGTCTCTACGTATATATAAATGGGCAAGAGTCTGTGGTTTATACGTACCGAGTTATGGGCAATAGTCCGTGGTCTATACGTATCGAGTCAAGAGTTTGTGGTCTATACTTGATAGCAAACTTCTGAAAAATTATGTCTATTGGATGATGGATTGAGGAAATAAACGGATGTGATTTGTATTCGGATCTAGACCAACTACACAATTATAGAGTAATTTAGATTTATACCGGACAAAATACCCTTCACACGGATCCACTTCGGTTTTGGCTGGCATGGCTTCCTACTCGGTAGTGTTTTCAAGAAAATAAATTTTACGAAATCTAATAAATTGCACAAAATCTTAGAAATTTTAGAAAACAAAATAAAAATATCCTGCAAGTATAAATGTCTGAATACAAATATAAAATAAAAAATATCATATTTGTGCGGTCAATTATATGCCAATAAATATATTTTATATAAGGTTTTTTACTGATTAAATAAATCAAGTATTTAGGAAAATCAGTTTGGTTTATGGGAAAATGAGAAAATTACTTCAGTTTCATGGAATAGATAAATGAAAAATATATAAGGATGTTAGTTTGAATTTACAAATTCATAAAGGTCAAACTGATTAAAATATACAATTTCAAATTCAAAAGCCAAACTAGCATCCTTTACCTTTTTCTTAGTTTTCTCCAATTTTTCCATAAGTGAAACTAATGGTTCATAAATGCTTGATTTATTTAATTAATAAAAGAATTTATAAAATAAACATGCATTTTAGAATGTAAGCTTCCAATAATATAATTTTTTATTGCATATTTGAATATTACACATCTACCTGATTTTTTACCATTTTTCGGCTTCTTATAATTATTTACAATTTATTAGATTGTTTGGAATTTATTAGGTGTTCAAAAATTGCATTAAAATTACCAAAACAACAGGTAAAGTAACATATCAGAAACTAACAAAATAAAAGAACATCTTTCACGGGAGGAAGAAGAGTGTGTTTGGTGGGTGTCGCCACACGAAAGGCTGGAGTTGAGGCTGTCATCACGCTCATAGGTTGCTACCACACTAGGACTGCTTGGCGGGCACCGCCACCCACACAAAAGGAAGAGAAAGTTGTCACATGGGAGGGAGCAGGGAAAAGTATCGAGTGGTTTTATATTCCTTTTTTTAATCTCTATACTTGCATGTTTTCATTTGAGTTATCGATACGGATCCTAATATACTTGTACTAGTTAGGGCTAGTTTTTGCATGTTAGATAGACATTACACTACTATGTTTATGATCAAGCATGTAAAGGTGCACGTTGTTGCCGCAATCAGGTTATTAGATGCGGTGGTGAGGCAACTACGCTAAGGATGACGACATGGCTAACTATCTGTAGGATATGAGTGTAGCACCATGTTATGATATTGTTACTAGTGTGACATTTTCAATTGAATGGGTCGAGTCTTGTGGTTGATAATCTCTAATATCTAGCAGCATGTTCAGAGTGGCTGGGCTGAATAAATAAGCTGGTTAAGCTAAAATTAGTTGTGTGGAGGGCTGAATAGATAAATTGGATGAATGAATAAGGCTAAACTACATTGAACATGCTTTTTAGTGTGCTCTGCACTTGTGCTCTTTAGAGGGATGTTACGACCACAAAGATGGATGTTTGCTGGGGAAATGAAATATAGTTTATAGACCTAAGGACTTGAGAGGTTTAGGCACAAAAAAATATTCTAGGTAACTATAGATTAGCAAAATTCTAGCAGCGGACTTTGTGTCTAGGGGTACAAATGGGTCACCTTTAAGGTACCCTTTTGATCCATATAGCTCATTTATTTATATAAAAAATTCACAAAATGTATTAAAAATTGAGTTTTTGGTGTATTTCTAATGAACCATATGAATACAGGGTTGACCAACTTACAACCCTGATTATGCCAGGTTGCTATCTATTTTTCGGGAGGAAGGATAATTCAATCCACCGAAAGCTGAGCATTCTTGGCTTGTTACGTCAGCTTAGGAGAGGATGCTTGATGCTTACAACATGTCAGCTGATCACTAGAGGGTGGCCTCGTAGTTCAACTTGCATCCTTAGCAGGCATACATAGAACAAATCAGTCTCCCAACTGTTGATTCATGTTTGGTTCATGATCCTGGTTGGTCATGCTAATAAATTGTTCATGATCAACCTAGAGCACAACCAAGACATTCAAAAAATAGGTTCGAAGAAAACATCTCTTGCTTCCTCGATCGGTACTCCTTTTAAAATGTTACCTCTACTACTGCTTGACCACGTAAGCACATGCAAGGACATCGATGATGTTAGGATATACGCCAATGCAAGATCACGAACGACACCAGAAGATACGATCGATGTTTGGTAACGCAGTTCGGCTTTCGCTTACAGCTACGGGGCTCTGATTATGGGCGCTCCTCCCTAAACCATAATATCGCAGCACACCTGCTGACCTGGTCATGACAACATGTCGGCCGCTAACCTCCTCTTGCCTATGCTACTATTATGAAGTCGTTCACCTGATTACACCAGGGCTACCTCACTTTATATATATAGTAGAGGCTTGGCTAGAGTCCGACTCTAACTCTATACCAACCATACATATTACAACACAGAGTACATGTAACCTACTTGTACACGTATTCGACACAATATCTAAGAGATGGAATGACCATCTACTCGCTTCGGAATTTCCATTGAAAGGACATAATAGAAGGATTTTCGAGGTTACCTCTCTCTCTCTCGACGCAATTTATCTTCTGCCTTGTCATCTAGGACTCGAGGCTCAGGTTGGTCTGCTCGTTGATGGTTAGTGCTTCGGAGCCTCCATAAGAAACCTTGCATTCAGTCATTTTTCAAACGTTTTGTAATTTATTCTTTTGTAACTAAAATGTTTTGTTCTTCTAAAAAATGGGATGGATAGAGCCCTTCTCCACGCGTCCATGAATTATTCAAGATCACCGGAGACTAGTATCTCACGATGGCGCAACGGTTCTTGAAGTTGAACGACAGATGGATCAACCCTTGAAAAAATTGTCGAAATGTCAACCCTTAGCCATCTCAACAACAGAACTCCACTATAAAGGAACATCTGCTCAATTGAAATGAATCTTGACACGTCTATGTTAATGTATGACAAACCGTGTGATGTATATATCTAGAGTGAGTTAGTGGCTGTGTGGCATTAATTGAGAGGAGCTTGTTTGTTCGGTGTTGAGTCATGCACTAATCAGTGCATCGACTGGCCGAGCGAGTCTTCAGCGAGAGTGGCTAAGCGTGGTTGCGTGCATGGGTTCGTGTCATGCACATCATGGCCGATGGCCGATCGAGTGGCTAGGAGCACGTCAAATGGTACCTAATTTAAGATAGATTTAGCACTATTCAGTATTATTAATTGGAATTGATTTTTTTACAGACGAGCGAATACCTATAGGGTCGCCAAGATGATTTTCTGGGCTAGTCTAGATCTCCTCTCTTTTCTTCCTCCTTCCACTCTCCTCGCGTCTCTCTCCCCTATATCTCTCTTTCTCCCCCTACACGGCCACGCGTGCGCCCCTCCTCCACCACCCCTGACGCCGCCTCTGACCCGGCCGGCAATGCCCTCGCCACCAGCCGCTCCGCTTCCAACTCCCTCCCTCCACCGTACCGCCCCTCGCACCATAATCTAACCGGCGCCGCTGCTCCACACGCCTCCGACTCCGCCCCTACCGCCTCGGCCGGTGATGCCCTCGCCGCCGGCAGCTCCACCTCCTACCCTTCCACCACCTCCTGACCCCGCCCACCCTAATCATGACGACGACGATCTTGAGATCCGTCCGCTATTTACTGGCCCGGCCGTTGTCTCCTTCTACCCCGGCTCCGGCAGCGCAGCCGCCGCCCTCACGAACCCACCTATCCGCCGGGTTGCCGCCTCCCCCGACCCTCAATCTAAGCCCGGGGAGCACTGGGGACCCCGAACCCCCAAACCCTAATCCCTAACCAGGGCGGCGTCAGCGGCCGGAAACGAGGAAGATGACGACGGAGCTGTCGGAGACAAAGAAGACGATGGCCCACAGGTATAGGGTTGGAACTTTAGCTCGAGGCTTGTGAGCAACTCGGGCTCGGCTCGGTCTCGGCTCGTTACAAAACGAGCGCGAGCTGAGCAGACTTTCCAGCTTGTGAAAACTTGCAAGCCGAGCCGAGCCTGAAGCGAGCTCGTTCGTGAGTGGCTCGCGAGCTGGACTAAAGAGTGGGCATTCCACATGACTACATGTCCACATGGTCCATATCAGGCTACATTCGGCCCATTTTACGCAGCCCAGCCCATCACCACCTCACTCACCCAGTCTCCCACCGATGCCCCCTGTTCCTCACTCCTCACTCCTCAGTCCAGCGTCGCCCACTCGCCCCGATGCCGTCCAGCGTCCAGCGTCGCGCCGTTGCCCCGATGCCCTAGCCGCCAGCGCCGCGCCGCCGCCTGAGCCCTACCCGCGCAGCTGCCTGAGCCCTACCCGCCTGAGCCCCAAACCCGCCCCGAGTCCTAGCCACCACCGCCGTCCGTGAGGGCTTGAGGGGCCGGGTGGCCGATCCTGATCTAAAAGCTGGGCATGGACGGAGGAGGTACCAACCAAGGCCAAAGGCCTCCCCTTCCTTCTCCCACGGTATGATGCAATCTGCCTATCTGGTAATCTGGAATGGTACTCATGCACTGAAATTTGGTTCTTTTGAACAATATGCAAAAGCTCGCGAGTGCTCATGAGTTGACTCGAGCTTTTACCGAGCCCGAGTCGAGCTGAGTTTTCAGCTCGTTCAATTTCACGAACACGAGCTGAACATCTTCACGAGCTCGGAAGCTTCACGAGCCACGAACGAGCCAGCGTGAGCTCGCTCGAACTCGGCTCGTTTCCACCCCTACACAGGCACATGTGCTCCTCCTCCCTCTCTCATCCCCTCAAATCGCTTGCAATGGAGAAGAATGGGGCAGTCCAGGCGAGTGAACCAGGAAGCAAAACCGTTATTAATTGGTTTGTTGAAAAAAATACGTTTGAAGCAATCATCATTAATTTTTTAAAATAAGTGTGCAAGCGGAGTAAGAAATAATACGTAGACAGAACCAGAGCAGAACCCAATAACAACAACGAAAAATGAAGGTTGGCTACCATCCTGAAACCCTTCGTTTCCATCGATACATCTGAGATAAGCTTACATCGCCGCTTGCAGAGCTAGCTACACAGTTCATAGCAAATAGGATCACCCAGAGCAAGCAGAGCATGTATGCATGCGGCTCATAAGAAAAAGAATATCCACAGCAAAACATAAATTAATAAGAGCATCTCCAATGGTGCCATGTCAGTTAGTTATAAGACTTTCAATTCAGCTTTTTGCTTATGTGAAGAAGAGAAGAAAAGTTTGCTAGCAACTATCTTACAGCTAGGCTATAGCTGATTCCAATACACTTGCCATCTATTACATATGGAACCATATTTAATCTTGTAGACAATGTTATAACTAGTCCATTGAAGAGGTTGTCTATATGCTAACTATAGATGACATGTCCGTTTCTTATAACTAGTGACTAGCTACATCATTGGAGATGCTCTAAGTGCAACCTAGCCAGTCCGGCTTCTGGAGGAACACGTGGTAGCTCCCTATCTGCGCAGCACGCATGGCCAATCGGCAAGCCGGAGCATTGGATTCTTCTGAATCCAAGGTGCTGAGCTCGCAGCCCGGGATCTGGTCCAGCCTTGCCTGCAGCCTGCGTAGCTCCTGCTCCATGAACACACCCGAGAGCAGAGGGAACAGATGGGACTCCAGAACGACGGCGGCCGCCGTCGGTTCGAGGAGCTCGACGGCACTGATCGATTCCGAGCAAGCGGCCAGGAAGACGGAGGCCGGCTCGGTGCCCGGCACAGGGAAGCACAGCGCGCCAATGAACCGCCCCCTGGCGCCCTGCACCAGCACCCCTCCGAAGCCTTTGGAGCTGCCCTCCGGGACGAAAGAAGCGACGCTCAGCCTCACGGACTTCGGACCTGTCCTCTTGCAGTTGCAGGGCTACGCATGGTGAATGCTCCATCCCTTTGCTATCCGCTGTCAGAATCAATGGCACAATTATGTGTCAAGTAAAGTAAAGATCATGCATTTGATTTATAAATATGAGGCGTTTTCGATCCAGTGGAATAGAATGTGGGCTTGACGTCATGTTTCAATGTTGGTAAAAGTGGTGGTTCGACTATTTTGAGTAATGTATAGTAGGAGCCGTATCTTTTGTTAATTCATAGCTGGAGTAGAAATAGGCTCGGTTATTTTCAGATTAAATTAAATCAAATCAAATAAAAAATTGTTATTTTGCATAAGTCAAACGATGTATTACTTTGTAATCATTTTTGTATGATTTTAAATAGTTCTTCTTATAATTACTTAAATAATTTTTTGGACCCTCCAAAAACTCTTTTGAGGGATCACAACTTTTTCAGATTAAAACTTTCAACAACTTTAAACTGAACAAACAAGTCCATAATTTCCCATGGTCCATGCATAAGACCATATATAAATAAATATCCCTATTAGTTATAGTTGTGTTTGTGTTGTTATAGGTGAACATAATACCGGAATGGGGTTTCCCACGAAATATCAAGGAGCAAGATAGAAAAAATGAGAACAAGTCAGGTGACAAATATGTAGGGTAAAACAAAAGGAATCGCATTTACCATGATTAAAATTTTCCTGCTGGAACATTGGATCAGGAAACCTTGTATTAGAAGCAGATGCTTGATTAGGCATTGCATATCTGGGATGATGATTGCTCACTGTACACATGTAGCATGATAATCAGTGGAGATGCGAAGTTAACTGAAAAATTGCACGGTGAACAAACTAATAACATTACTAACCATCATCAGGGCTTGCCCGATAGGGAAAAGGCGCTGCAGAAGGGGCCCCGGAGTTAGATGCAGATGGTTGATTGAGCATTGCAGGAAGTGCAAGAGCACCATTGACCACTGCACACATGTGACATGATGATTAATGGACAAGCACAGTTCAGATGGAAGCAAAGTACACATCTAACTGCGCATCATTGTTACCAGTGCCCGGCACGTGAAACATTCTTCCAGAATATGAACTTGGATCGGATGGAGTCATATTGGAACCTGGAATTCTTCCAACATATGCACCACTTGGCATACTTCCAGGATATGCACTTGAATCGAATGGATCCATATAATGATCTGCAGAAGAATGACACAGATCACGCACCAAAGTTATGCTGGTAGTCAACCCTGGAAATGTTCAGTAATGTCGTGGAGCATGAATATCAAAGTGTGTCTTAGATATGTTGTTCGCAAGATAAAATTCACAAAGCAATATATTTCAATCAGATCACCTGACACTTCATATTCTATGTTCACATCTCTTTAAGTATTAACGTAAATCTTAAATTGACTGAAGAATACACTGGGAAGTAAGGAAACTGTGCCAACTTTAGTATGTATTAGCAGATGTTTGTTCTATTTCAGAAAACAAAACAAGACAAACTGAAGTACTTCACTCATGACTACAAAAAAATAGTGAACAACCTGAAATACTCGGTAGCCAAATGCATCTGACTTTTTTTAATTTCGCATAAATAGGGGTTGTACGTTGTCAAATACAGTTTGTGCATTCACATTATGTATAATTTAGTGGGTTTGTGGTAATCTTTAGACATATATGGAGGGTAAGCAAACAGGAAACATTTACCAACTAGAATGGACTGCAATGGAGTAGAGCTAGAAGTTGAATGAGAAATCCTTAAGTTAGAAGCAGGTCCTTGATTAAGCATCGAAGATCCTTGATCAAGCATAGGAGAATGTCTGAGCACTGCACACTTGATTGATTAGCAGCGATGCAATATTCAGATGGAAGTAAAACACAGAACTTAATTGCGTACCATGACCGCCAGATACGTGGTTTGTCGACTTCATTTCACTACAATGACCTGCAAAAGAACGACAGAGACCATCAACCATTTAACTGAACCTCAGATATATTGTTGAGATATGCTGTAGCCAATAGGGCATGAAGGTTAGTCAAGAGACATGGTATGCGGAACAAGATAATGCAATGCAATCAGATCAACAAAGAGGGCCAAAAGTGCAACTATTCGTCATAATGGGACAAATCATCAGGTAAATAAACATTTGAGAAAGTGCTAAGAGGCATCAATAGAGGATCTGTTGAGGTGCTAAACCTGGATTTGAAGCAGTATTGATCAGATCAGCAATATTCTTAGAGGTGGAAAACCTGAAATTAAGGAAGACACAATTAGCATATTCAACTAATTGAAAAGGCACGCATAACTAATTCTATAAAATAGAAAGTGGGATGTATAGGGGATGATCATCTTCCCCTCCTGCTTCGTAATGATCTGCTATTATTAGGTTGTAACTAGTGTTTAATTTTCTACCATATAGAACAGGAGCAACCATTTATCTAGTCTTTGCCTAGTGTAATGTTACTAAACGTACTAAAACGAAGCAAATATTAACAATTGGCCCTGCATACAAGCTGATTTAGAAAACAAAGTTCCTCTGGAGCGCAAAATCTGGAGATTCGATACCAGTCAAGGGCTTCAAATGGCGATACCAGAAAAGTTTCAGATCTCCTGTTAAAAAAAATAAAAAAATCCAAAGTGTTCTTTGTCTAGCGAGTTTCTCCCCCCTCCCTCTCTTGCACAGTCCTTGCCCTCTTTAATGGATTTTTCTCAAAAATAAATCCAGAGCCTTCCGTTCAAAACAAAATCCAGACTCAACGGGGATGCCAGTTATCCATTAATTTTAGCAAGCTTTGATTTTTTCCCCCCTCCAGTTTTAAATTTTCTTAGTCCTCTCTACAATCCGCATCCTTTCAAAATAGAACCCACACAATACCTTGTTACCGCTGGAATTTGGGACTTAATTTTGTTGGCTATCAGGAATCAACTATCTGGGTACTTTTTTTTTAAAAAAAAATAAGTACATGCCTATTCATTGCCACATATCAAATCTCACTCCAACAGCCAAAAAAATCAGCATAAGAAGCTATAACTAATTAGCGAAATGCTTGAGCACAGGGCCAGCCCTGCATGCAATTTTAAAAGAAAGGATGCAATTTTATTTTCTTCCTTTGCTTTTGTAAATATAGTTCATTAAGTTGATCCAAAAAGATCCACGGATTGCCCCATTCCCACCCCTAAAAGGACCCCCAAACCGAGAAGAAGGCTATCGAACCCATTTTTAAAAGTACTATCACTGTATTATTTGATGTACCTCCTGCGGCTTAAAAATATGTCGTTAGGATAAAATGTCCCAATTACACATCATTTTAAATTTTTTATTTTTACCACACTATTTTAAATCCTATTTGAATATTGTGTCTTCTGCAATGTTCAATTTTTACCTCTACATGTAACTTTGTTATAGTTTCGCATCGAGGTCTCAAAATGATAGGACCGGCCTTGCTTTAACAACTCGTTCCAATAGCAAGAATTATGTGAGCCATACTAAACGAAATCGATCGTTCCAATTTCCACGGGGAAGAAATCTCTGCACATGACATGAGACCAGAAGGAGATTAACCAAATGCTTGAGCACGTGAAATTCTAGAACCAAACCCAAATCTTAAAGCTGTGCAGCTGTGCGAGACGGTGGCAAGGGCATGCATAACGAATGCGCCATTAACAAGAACATGATGGGTCCCCAGGAGCCAGGAGGGGAATTAATGTAAGCATAGGAACCTGCAAATTTTCGCGAGCTCCCGCGCATGATTTGCCCATCCCTGCAGCTGGGGCAGCTCCATTGGCTTGTGGCCAGGCACCCTGGAGGAGGAAGCGGAAGAGAGTTAGCTCGTGTTCAATCGGCTGAGCTGAATAAATAAGCTGATTAAACTAAAATTAGTTGTGTGTGACGGCGCACCTCAAAGCAGAGACGGTGAGCTTCAGCACGTCGAAGCGCGCGTCGCCGCCGCCGGCTCCGGGGAAGGAGCTGATGTAACCCACGAGGTCGTCCGCTCTGCGGTTGATGTAGAGGTCGTAGACGTGATCCGGGTCGATGTATCGGGCGCCGGCGCCGACGCCGGCGGCGGAGGGCGACATTGCAGCTAGCCGCCGGGGGCTGGAACGCTCGCGGCGATGGCGGCGGTCGGCGGCGTGCGGAGACGGGGGTGGTGGTGGTGGAAGGAGGGCAAGAGGAGACACGGTCGTGGGCTCGTGAACGTGGTCGTGGGCTCGAGGAGGACGCCCCCTTCAGCTCTAGCCTCTCTCTCTAGAGACTAGAGTCCAGGGTTCAGACGTGCGCGCAAGAGTGCAAAAGGATCGGGTGCAATGGGTGTTTGATACGGATTGTTGGTGCGACACCAATAGTGTTGATCAGGGAGACCTATATTGATTTCGTCAAATAATACAAATATAAACAAAACAAGCATTACGTAATCTCGGTTCGAAAGGTCAATTTTAACCCCCTTAAACTATATGAGTACGTATCCTGTGCAAACGCACCTCTGGTGCACCTGTACAAACGAGGCAACGAGAGACACAGGATGCAGATCCGACGCACCTCCTCCTTCTCCCTGTAAATTTTCGTTTTGCCCCCCGCAGAGGCGCACAGGTGCAAAACGAAAATGTATAGGGAGAAGGAGGAGGTGCGTCGGATCTGCATCCTGTGTCTCTCGTTGTCTCGTTTGCACAGGTGCACCAAGCGTGCGTTTACACAGGATACGTACTCAAACTATATAGCTTTCGTCTATTTTAGTCTTTTGAAATAGAAAAACATGTATTCTATCATCTGAACTATTCAAAATCGAGCAAATAACTCTTTCGAGTGTTTTTGGGAGTGGTTTTGCCACGTGTTAGATGGAGAGCGTAGCCATGTCTTGCCATGTGGCAAAACCACCTCCAAAACCACAC
Source organism: Raddia distichophylla (assembly GCA_005191435.1). Taxonomy (NCBI): domain Eukaryota; kingdom Viridiplantae; phylum Streptophyta; class Magnoliopsida; order Poales; family Poaceae; genus Raddia; species Raddia distichophylla. Next base: position 596,225 of record SPJY01009385.1, read on the forward strand.
GCAGGGGTTTATTTGTTTGGTTTTGAATAGTTCAAGGGTAGAATATATGATTTTCTAGTACAGGGAGTTAAGTATACAAAGGTATATATGCTTCAGAGGTTAATTGGAATTTTCTACATCAATGTTATTTGATATAATTTGAAACGGATGTTACTTGAATAATACAAAAAATAATTGAAAAATCATCAATATAGTATATCTAATTGATATTTGTGGAGACATAAATTATTTCTCCAAAATACAAAAAATATTTACAAAATTGCTTCCACAACCACACTTTATTTCTTGAGGTATTTTACAAACTGATTACAATACCAAAAGTGGTATAATTTATTATCCTAACTTCTAAGCTTCGAGTGTATGGAATACTTAGAATTCTTGAACAAATAGATACAATTCTTCCTCGGAAATATCAAAATTTGCGACGGAATTTGGATCTGTTCATTTTAAATTATAAGTTTCTGATTATACGATAAGTATAAACTTGCCTGTTCCATTGAATACAATAGTAACTATTTGCAGGGGTTGACAAATAAAAGTGTGGGATACAATTAAGGTGTTCTGATGCAATTCTTATAATTTTAATCCTATGTTATCTTAGCATAAATTTCTTTTTAAATGCTCAAAATTGATAAATACTATCTCCAATATTTTTTTTTGTCCTTAACACATCTTCTTTAGATGCGTCATGAGTTATATGAATAAAAGAGGCATCACCCATTAGGAACGACTTCTTATACACGAAATAGGGTCCATCGATGTTTTTGTTAATCAGCTTTGCAGAATGTTTTCAACTTTACCCATATAACAGCTTGTTATATGGTTGGATGTTTTATGTGTAATTTTTATTCGGTATGACCCAAGGTTTTGCAATACCCTGCACACCGCACGGATATTGTAAAAAAACCCTCAATAATACCGAGCTCCGCACAATCGCATGATAACCTTGCTAGTGACTCACTTGCTCTGGCATTATGGAAACCATGCCAGCATTGCAAAAGCACTAAAGCAATGTCTCACCCTACAAGTCATTATGGTTATAAAAAAATCTCCAAGTCTTCGCTAGGGTTCCGAGAAAACCAAAAAACCCCCTAGCACTTAATATTAAATAATTTTGTCATCAATGCCACTAATAAAAATTAGGGCTCAACGATGCTCACAGCGGCTACTCCCTCTCAGCTCGGCCACGCGCCGCCGCCGCCTCCTCCTCCCCCACAAGCTCGCCGGCGAGCTGCTCCCTCCGCCGCCGCCTCCTCCTCTTCCCACACCGACGCCTCTCTCTCCTCTCTCTCCCCCATACCACCCTCTCCGACAAGCTTGCCCTCGCCGCCGTCGTGTCCCGTCGTGCTCCGGCGGCGAATAGAGCTCGACCGCGGGGAATCGTGCTCCGGCGACGAATCGAGCGCGACGGCGGGGCAGAACTCCCTCGCGGCACGCGGGGTCGGGGCGGATCTCCCTGCGCGGCGGCGACGATGACACAGAGCTCGCCTGCGCGGCAGTGACGACGATGCGGAGCTCGGCTGTGCAGCGGCGACGGCAGGGCAGAGCTCGCCACGGCAGCGGGATCGGGGCGGAGCTCCCTTGCGCGGAGGCGGCGAGGTGGTGGGAGGGGGAGCTCGCCGGAGGGTCGGTCGCGGCAGTGCTCCGGCGGCGGCCATCAGTGAGAGAGACAGGCGAGAGAGAGAGGGGATGAAGAGGATGGAGGAAGAAGAAGAAGTGTAGAGTATGACATGTGGGACCTACCCGTTAGATGTATTTCCTCTCGTATTTTGACCCGTAATGCTCCATAATGGCACGTTTGAGAGGAAAAACTGGCTGAAATGGCATATGTGGTTGAGGCGATTTAGAAATGGCAAGCGCGGTTTTGGGGTGTTTGAAAATGGCATCGGTGAAATTAACCCATTATTAAAATGTTAAAGAGAAGGAAATAAATTTAATTGCGCTATTTTATTGATGAAAATGGGATTTTACAATTTTATAAATATTTTAGCACATTTTAGATTTTGTGAAATGTTTGTAGAATGTTTGGAGGTTTTTTATATTTTAAATAAAATGGATCAAAAGTTCTCTAAATAGAAATAGGAAAATAAATATTTGGAATTGGGCCGAAGAATTGGGCTTTGGCCTAAATGGGGAAGAAACCGCAGCGACCGTAGGCCGGGATTAGGGCTAAATCAGTGGGTGTTGTTGGATGCGCTAGCCGAAGCGGTATGGTGAATAGGCGATGTGGCCTACTAGTGGCCGTTGGATCTGGAAAGGTAGATCCTAACCGTTGACTACAACTTACCGGACCAGAATGGGCTGGTGTCGAAGGCTTATTCTGAATAGGGAAAGCGGATTTTCAGAAAAGGAAATTTATTTTGTTTTGTAAAACATTTTCTAGAAAATATATATGGCTTTAGAAATTTATAGAAATTTGATATGAACTCAAACAAATGTAAGATAAATTTCTGAAAATATAGAAAACTAAGGAGACTTCAAATATGCAATAAAATTCTATATTTTATGTGATTTATTTCCTTGGAAAATTACTAAATTAGGAGATTGAATTTCCTTAATGGGAAAATTTAGGAATACATTTGAAATATAATAATAATTTAGGGGATGGCTTAGGGGCATGAATTTATGATTTTTACGAAAAACAATTATGCCAAATTTGGGAAATTGTGGGGTATGTTGTAGTATTGTACCGTGTAGAGTAGTGCCGACTTCCTGTGGATCAAATAGTATGTTTCACGATATTTATAAAACTATCCAAATTATTATAAATTAATTAGGTTGGGTAGTCGGTTAGAAAATATTCATATCATTTCCACCTCTACTCCACATTCCAGATTGCAGGAACAAATAGCACATTTGGTTGGTTGGCATAGGGATGGCCAAGTTTGTGTAAGCAAAACAAACCGTGTTTGGTTGCCTGCACGTAACTCTTGAGCAATAATGTTATTTATGTGTGTGATTTGTATGTGCAAAGTATAAGATCTCACAAAAGCAATTGACCATCCTCATCAACCCAGATCAAATGGAGATTGAGACGATCATGTGCGTCCTTGACAAATTTGGAAAGGCTTTGGGCCTCTGCACGAACCTCAACAAGAGCGTTGCATACCATATCCACAATCAGCTAGAAGATCTGGACAACATCCTAGAGGCCTTCCCAAGCAGGAAGGAATCCTTCTCCCACACCTAAGTCTCCCCCTTTATCGACGCAAACTCAAGAAGGTCCACTTTGTCCCCTTCTAAAGAAAGTTCAAAATAGACTTCAAGGTTGGAAAGGAAGGCTCCTGTTTCATCTTTACCAGCCTACTTCCTCTCGGCCTTTCTAAGAAGCTAGGGGGCCCACAAGTTCAGTTGAGCTGCCCACCGGATCCCACGAAGCCGGAAGCACTGCAGGAGGGAGAGAAGGAGAGGTGGATCCGCGGCAGTGGTGGGCTGGCGGTGGAATCCTAATCGCCCTCTGGGCAGGAGCAGCTCGAGAGGGCACCGCACTAATTGGCCTTTAAAAAATAGAAATTTTACTGTACTAATGAAATGGACATTATGGATACTAGCTGTCCATACCTATTAATATAGCAGTGTATTTATTCCGGTCATAAAAACAAGTCGCCGTTGATTTTTGCTAACGTCTTTTACCATTCGTCTTATTAAAAAATTTAGTACAAACATGTGTAAATATAAATCATGTTTAAAGTACATTTAATAATAAAACAAATCACAACAAAATAAATGATAATTTACGTAGTTTTTGAAATAAGACGAATGGTCAAACGCGTGTCCAAAAGTCAACGACTTGTTTTTATGACCAAAGGGAATACTAGTATATGTTTTGTATGGGAAGCTCTATAAATAGACTAGACGGTTAAATCTGAATTATACTACCAACTTACCATATTTGCTAATGTGTGTCGTAAAACGGTAAAAGTGCTCAAACTAAGCATGAAATTTGCAACACAAGTTTCTAGTGAAAATCTTTATATAATAAAACCCATGAGTATTTGAGAAAAGCTTGAAGCCTGGAATCATCATTACTAAGAATAGGGGAAAAAAAACACCAATTACATCGGTGGACGCTATCTGTTGACAAACCAGGATTGGAATAGTCATAGAAAAAGTGAAGATGAGCTATGAACCGAAGAATTGGAACTTCCTCAGACCCTTCCTTTTAATAGATGGCTAACTGGTTTATATTCTCACTGTCAGAGCAAGCTACACAAGTTACTAAAGTAGATAGCAAGCGGCATACCCAGCAAGCAAGTACGCATGAGCGTCATAAGGAAAGTAGCAACTTGTATTGACGACGTCTATGTACAGTTAGGATGAATAAAATCTTGTAATTTGCCGTTATCTACACTCAAAAGACGAAAAAGCCTGTAGTTGTCATTCACATCAGCTACGGGTTGTTTCTGACTTTATGAGCTAGCAGTTGGATCATAAAACTGAACTCCTCTGATCACTTCATAACAAGCAGCTACAGAAACAGATGCCAGCAAAGCCGAATGCTATAAGGTGCAATCAAAGAAGCAAAGCACAACCTCACGATCTTCTCTTCTTGACCTCTTGCTTGATTATGCCTGATGCACGTCTCTTTTCTTTACCATCAGCTGTGGGCAAAATGACAATTTTTTAAGCATTATGTAGCTTCCACCTAGAAACACGAAACAACCAAAACAAAACACTAACCTTGTGCATTCTGTATCATCTCTTGGGGAGTAGATTGCTCTGATCCAGGTTGTAGCACTCCAACTGGTGCTGGGACGAAATAATAGAAAGATATGTCAAGAAAAACATTAGATAAAGCACACCTTTCAATGGATATATCTCTGCAATTGAACTAATTCCATCTCATACTGACGTGTTATTACCATTATTAGAACTCTCCTGCAGGGACATTGGAGCAAGAAACTCTGAATTGGAAGCAAATGCAGTATGATAGTTATTAGAGATGTCTAGTTAACTGAAAACTTGCATGGTAAATTACTAGCCATTAAGCACTACTAACCATCATTAGTACTTGCTTGATATGGAAAAGGCATTACAGCAGGGATCACCAAGTTAGGCGCGGATGGTTGATTGAGCACTGCAGCAAACGTGAGAGGATTATTGACCACTGCACACATTTGACATTAGTGGAAATGCACAGTTCATATATAAGCAAAATATAGATTTTAACTGCACACCATTGCTATCAGTGCCAGATACGTGACTTGTCAACATTCTTCTAGAATATGCACTTGGATATAATGCAGCCTTTTCCAGCAACCTCAAATGTGAACTAATTGGCATACTTCCGGCATATGAAGTACTTCGAATTCTTCCAGTATACGAACTTGAATCCAACGGATTCACATAATGACCTGAATACGAATGACAGACATCACCTATGACAGATATACATATATTCAACCCCTTTTTTTCGGAAAACGGATACAGATATTCAAACCTGGAAATATAGTTCAGAAATGTCAAAGCATGATAGTTTTAACATCTATTAGCAAATGTTTGTTTTAGTTCAGAAAAAAAAAATTGAAGTGCCTGATTTATTTAAACAAATAATGAATAACCTGAAACATTTTGTGGTCAAAATCTATATGCATCTGGCATTTTTAATCTTGATAAATAAGGGTTCTAGGTCATAATTATCAAATACAGTTGCACATTCACAATATGTATAATCTAGTGGGATGAAGGTAATATTGAAACAAATAAGAAAATAGGAAGCATTTACTAAGCATCATTAGAATCTGTCTGCAATGGAGTAGAAGTTGAAGGGGAAATCATTAAGCTAGAAGCAGATCCTTGATTAAGCCTCGGAGAATGTATGAGCACTGAACATGTGACTTGACGATTAGCACACGCATTTCAGATGGAAGTAAAACACAGAATTCAATTGCTTACAATGACCACCAGGTACTTTGTTCGTCAACTTCCTTCCACTATAATGACCTGCAAAAGAGTGATAGAGATCATCTACCATATTTCTATTACCCATTCTGCTGGACCTCAAATATGTTGTTAAGATATAGCGTGGGCCATGAACATGAGCTGCTGTTGAGGTGGTACACCTTGATTTGAAGTACCATTTGTCAGATCAACAACATTTCCAGGAGTAGCAAGGCTGAAAATAAGAAAACACATTAGATAATCCGTATGCAAAGAAAGGTGCATGTGATAGTACGATCAGCTAGTTGAAATGGTACACCTATCTTTTTTTAAAGGCCTAAGAAACTTTTATGATATAAAATATTTAAGATGGCGGATGTATAGGGGATACTCATCTTCCTCTCATGCTTCCTAATCTTCTATTATTAAGCCGTAGCTAGTATTTAGAATTCCACTAAATTGAACAATAGAAAGAACTACTTTGCGACCCTTTGCCTAACATGTTGATACTAAGCCAAAAGGTAGTCACAATGCATATTAAGTTCAGCAAAATTTATAATTAATTCCATCAAGCAAGTTTCAACAATTGCTCCCTCAAGCAAGTCCCCACAAGCTGTGTTACCACTGGTAAATGGGACAGTGTCAAGCTGTGGTTGTGCACAGAACTTATTTTTTGTTGCCACTAAGGAACCAGCTAACCATGTGCTTTTTTTTCAGACGGGGCCAATTACGTGCTTATTCGTTACCATGATGAAAAATAAGCTTGGGATTATATTTTCTTGACAAATATTTCACCGAATATATAAAAGTTTCATAAATTCTTATAGCCTGCCCTAGGAAAAGATCTTGGTACTACAGTTTTGGGCCTTAAGAAATAAATTTCCCAATGTGACATGCCACTTGCTGGCATCAGGAACATGCAAGAAAAGAATTAGATAAAAGATCTTGTCAGAGAACAACGTGCTAAACCAAATCCTTTAGGCCAAGAATAGCATTAGGCAGAAATTAACAAAAAATCTGCACAAGATATTGCAAAATTAACCAAGTGCTTGAGCACGTAATAATCCATTAGAATCACCACAACAATTCTGTGCATACTAAACGAAACCATGCATTCAACCAGCAAGAAATCTGCACATGACATGAGACCAGAGGACCCAACCAAATGTTTGAGCGTGTAAAATCCTAGAACCAGAAAGTTAGAAATGTATAAGAACGTCTCATAGTGTAAAAAGAATGTGCAGCAATCCACAAGAATGCACAACGAACAAGAACATGATGAGTTCCAACAGGAGATTTAAGTATGAACCTGCATTTTTGTGCCAGTGTCCGCACATGATCTGCCCACATCTGATTTACTTCGAACAGCTCCATGTGATCCTGGCCAGCTATCCTGGAGGAAGCATAACAAGAATGAGAGAATAACGGGTCAATCAATTAAGCAAGTTGATGGTACGGAGAACCAGACTTTGCAAACTGCTTGATCTTATTGCAGCGGTCGTCACCAGCTGCTCCCCACAAGGAGTCAACGTAATCCACGAGGTCCTGAGATCTGCGGTTAATGAATAGCTGGTGGACATGATCTGGGTCAATGTATAGGTGGCTGAAGGAGGCCATCTGATCTGCAATTGCGAGGAGAGCAGCAACTAAGCGGAGGGAGAGGTGGGAGAAAAGAGGAAGGTGCAGGTGAGCGCTCATGTAATCTTGAGACTAATATGAAGGGTGAGAAAATAGGAAACATTTACTAACAATCACTAGAATTTCCATGCAATTGTTTAATAATTGTAGGTGGTAATCATATCTTTATGATAGAAGTAGGTTCTTGATGAAGTGTTGCGTTATGTCTTCGCACTGCACACGTATGACTTTATTAGCAGAAAAATATGGTTCAGAAGGAAGTAAAACACAAACTTTAGCAACATATACAATCTAGTAAGTCATGGTAGGACAAATCATCAAGTAAATAAACATCCAAAAAGGTGTCCAATGATATTAGGATATGTGGAGAGAGAGAGAGAGAGAGAGAGGATCTACTGGGTGGTAAACCAGAATTTGAGGCAATCTTGGTCGCAACAACAACTTTATTTGGAGCAGCAAGGCTGAAAAGTAAGCAAAACATATTAGGTAGTTCATGTGCAAAGCAAAGTGCGCATAATTGAATATTCAGTCAGTTGAATGATAGAATGTCTATATGACTTCCATAAAACTGAAAACTAAGCTTGTGTTCAAAACTGTCTACAAAATCAGTGCACAAAGGGAATGGCATGTGAACAAAGTGGCAATTTTCTGTTTTCTCCCATGGATGCAACTTCCATTGTAGGGGACTTCCAGAATCAGGCTCCTTATGCGTATTAAAACCATGGCATTGAGATGGAAAAAAAACATTTTCCTGACCAAGATATCACCCAATATACACTAAATGCATAAAATTCGTGTGGCCTGACCTAAGTACAGATGTACTCACTTCAGTTCTTGGCCTTAACCAATAGGAAATTTTCCCAACTTGACTGTGAGTTTGTGACTTGCCAACATAACACGGAGGAACTTATAGAAGAAAACTAGACAAAATATCTTGTCGCAGAACAACAAACTAAAACAAAAACTTTCGGCAGAAATCTTTCACTCCAACAACAAAGAAAATGTGAACAAGAATCTATAACAAATTAATTGATTGACAACGTAACAGCTCAATCCAATCGCAACAACTCTGCGCAACATACTAAACGAAGTTGTTCGTTCCACCGGCAAGAAATCTGCACGTCATGAGTCATGACATCAGAATAACCGAATATTTGAGCACGTACAATCCAAGAACCAACCAAACACTTGAAGATGTGCAAGCCTTGTTTGATAGCGTAAAAACATCGAACAGATCACGGGCAGCAAGGAAAGAAGAAACTTAAGCACTTGCCTGCATTCTTGCGCCAGCTTCCGCGCAAAATCTGCCCGTACCTGATGCATTTGAGACGGCCCCGTGTGCTTCTCGCCAGGAAACCTGGAGGAAGCGCAAGAAGCATCGCAAGAATGAGAGAAAGAAAGGGATCAATCAACCATGCGATGCGAGGTGACGGGAGCGAGAAGCGCACATTTTGATATGCTTCGCAAACTCCTTGATCGAGTCGCAGCGCCGGTCGCCGGCGGCTCCGGGGAAGGAGTTGATGTAGTTCACGAGGTCATCCGCTCTGCGGTGGATGCAGAGCTCGTAGACGTGGTCCGGGCTGATGTATCGGGGGCCTTCACCGTCACCGTCGTAGAAGGAGGAGGCCATCTGCAATCGCGAGGAGAGCAGCTATTGAGCGAAGGGAGGAGCTGTGGTGGCGGTGCGGAAGGAAGGCGGAAGGCGCGGAAGGACGCTCGCCGCGATGGCGGTGGTCGGCGGAGTGCGGAGAGGAGGAGGAGGAGGCGATGGTGGTGGTGCCGGTAGAGACTTCTACCGTTCTACGGGAGGCGAATAATTTTTTATTTTTAACCCTTTTGAAATAGATATTTTATTTTTAACCCCGGGTCAAAAGTTTTTTCAAATCTAACCCTTTTGACCGCGCCACCCCACCCGGCGCGGCAAATTCATGCTGCCGCGCCAAGCGGGATGGCGCGGCAAATACATGCTGCCGCGCCAAGAGGGATGGCGCGGCAAGACCGCCCCACTTGTCATTCTATCGGTAGCTCGCCGGGGCCGCCAGCGTGGCAGAGGCCCCGCCTGGCGCGGCAGCATGAATTTGCCGCGCCAGGCGGGGTGGCGCGGCCAAAAGGGTTAGATTTGCAAATTCTTTAACCCGGGGATTAAAATTAAAATAATTTTTTAAAAAAGGTTAAAAAATAATTTTTTTTCGTGGCTTCTACGGGAAAGAAAAAAAAACTGAGCAAGAGAGAGCGGCCGAAAGAAATGGATTTGAAGCGGGCGCTGTGCGTCTGCGACTGGGCCCAAGAGGTTTTAGTTTTTGGAAGATAAAATCAAAAATATTAGCCCATGAGTCTTTTGGAACTAGACTGGACCAAAAGATCTTTCTGAGCTTCAAGCACATTCATTAATTGATCCAATAGTAAAATATAAGCGATTCTGAACCAATTTCGTTTGCACTTTTGATTCCGAGTTCCAAATCACAACTCAAATGATAGGTTTGCACTTCCGAGTTCCAAATCACAACTCAAATGATAGATTGCTCAAGTAGGATAAAGGGAGGCTAGGAGAGTTCCATGTGAGATCAATTTCCTGATGAAATATTCGATTTCAAGGAAACCGATTGTTTTCCTGGTGGCAGCCGAGCTTCATGTCCGTGTTGTTATCGGTGGGCCTGGCAACAATCTTTCGGGCTTGCATCCTGTGAGGTGGTGGCGTCTAGTTTACGTGTTGTCTTCGGCCTCTTGGTCGTGCATCTCTTGTGGTGGTGACGGTTCATCGTGTATCCCACATAGCGGTGGCCTGTGGTGGTGACGATGCTCCGTGCATCCCGCAAGATGGTGGTGGCTCAGTTGGTTCTAGACACCTTGCTCTCTAGCCGTGCATCCCTTGTGGTTATGGGGTCTGGAGGTTGACTCGGGCCTGCCTTCGGCAGTGCATCTTCCTTTATAACGTTCATCGTACATCCTGTGCATGGGTCGTGATGGTGGTGGGTGACTCCTTGCATTGCCTAGATGATAACGGTCCGTTTTTTCAGCCATGCATTCCTTTCGGTTTTACTAGTGATTACCATTCTTTCTTGATGCTATATTATTTCTTTCTTCTTAATGAAATGGTAGAGCGCATGTCCCGTTCGTTTAAAAAAAAAGGAAACCAATCGGCTCAGTTTCTCAATAAATCCCATCCATTTCCCATTTTGATCTCGCTACACAAGATTCAGTAATCTATTTACAAATTTACAATGCACCGATGAATTCTATTTACAATGCTCGGTCTCCATAAAGGATATCTGTTATGGGCCAAGGGTTTGATCGTGTGTATGTGCGGCGACGCGCACGGTAGCTGGATGGATAAGCTACAGCCAGCGTTGTAGCTGGATGGTTGGCGTGAGTGTAGGATCAGGGTTTTGGCTCGGCTCGGGCTCGGCTCGTAGGCCAACGAGCTCGAGCTCGAGCTTTTTTTCCAGCTCGGTCAATTAGCGAGCCGAGCCGAGCCTAGGGCCAGCTCGCTCGTGGCTCGCGGGCAATCCACCAAAGCTCCCGGTCTCTCTCTCTCTCGGGCGGTCTCTCTCTCTCTCGGGCGGGGGCGGCCCTCCCCATCGTACTCTCTCTCTCTACCGGTCTCTCTCTCTCTCGGGCAGCTCCAGAGGGCGGCCGGCGCGCCGCCCCCGTCTCCTCCTCGCGCCCGGCGCCGGTGCCGCCTCCGTCTACGCCGCCCCCGCCTCCTCCAGGGCGCCGCCCTGGTCTCCTCCTCCGCGACCCGGTGCCCCCTCGACCCAGATCCGGCGCGCCGTAGGGCTCCTCTGCTGCACCCGGCCTGCATCGCGCCACCGGTCGACGCACCCCGGCCCTCCTCACCGTGCCACCAGGCGGATCCCCGACGCCGCTCCGACCTCGATCCACGCCGCCTCGACCTCCTCTGCCTCCGGCGCCGCCCGTCCACCTCCGACGCCGCCTGGCGGGATCCACGCCGCCTCGCCGCCCTGTTCGTCTCCGACGCCGGCGACTCCGCTCCGGCCATCTCCGACGTGTGGCCTCGAGCGCCAACGCTCGGCATTCATCAGGCTCGCGAGCGCTCACGAGCCGGACCGAGCTTTCAACGAGCCCGAGCCGAGCTTTTTTCCTAGCTCGTTCAGTGACCGAGCTCGGCTCGGCTCGTCAGTGAACGAGCTTGAGCGAGCCGGGGCCTGGCTCGCTCAAACTCGGCTCGTTGCCAGCCCTACACACGGTCAAGTTTCATCAGCACACGACCAAGTTTTGCTAGTATAGATATAAGTTTCGTAAGTACCTTCTCCTAGTTCACATAAAAAAAAATAAAAAAGTGAAAAATCAAAAAACCAAAAGTATTTAAAATGGGTTGCTCTCGATTTTAGAAGAACTATGAAATTTATTCCACGCATTTTGAACACTGTTTGAATTTTATACAAAAATCGAAAGTTTAATCGAAAGTGTAATCAAATGCACTGATTTATCTAGTCGTAGCTAGCTGTGTGGGAAGGCACCGACTCAGACGCATGCAGTGTGTTGGATTGGCTTGGTGCCGGAGATTGGATGGCGCAGGAAGGTCCGGACCGAGCTTCAGGTGTCGGACGTCCGACGCCTGGCGCTGCCCAAAAAAAAATACATGAGTCTTTTGGAACTAGACTGGACCAAAAGATCTTTTTGAGCTTCAAACACATTCATTAATATGCTGTTTGGTTGCCTTCTCAGTTAAACCAAACTGTATGAGCTGAGTCAGGATGGTTGGAGCCAGGCTGAGATGATGCAAATGGTTGTTATTTAGTTAGGTGTATGAGATTGTACAGGTTGCGTAGAGATGTTGTTTGATTGACTGCACTAAGAAAAAAATGGTATGAAGAAATTTAAAAGAGGGATGAAACATTTTTTAAAATAAATTCTAAAAAATCAAAATAACAAAAAATCAATTACAAAAATAAAAAAATCAAAAGAAAGTCTCATAAATAAATAAATTCAAAATTGAAAATTTTAAACTTTTAAAATTTATATGGCAAGTGTGGTCTCATTTTGTTCGAAAAAATATCAATAACTCATTTTTAAAATCGGTTTGGTAATAGAAAATACTAATCAAAAGATATAGCAAATAAATGAATTAAATGTGTCGCGCATGTGGTTGTTGCTGCATCTGCGGAGCCTGGCTATGAGAAACGCCCAATTTGATTGTATCTCTAGAACCTAGCCCGGAGAGGTTAATTGCATCTGGAGCGTCTAGTCCACATGGGTGAGAAGACAACCAAACACGTTGGTTTTGTATAAACTGCTTGGATACTGGCAACCAAACAGCCTATAAGAGCATCCCCAGCAGGGCCTTCAAATTTTCCTGCATCGCTACAGTAATCGCTACAGTAACTGCTACAGTGCAAACTGCTACTCACATGGACCAAATTCCCTCCTAATGCATTTGAAAAATTTTGAAATAGAGGCCATTTTGGGGGGTGTGATGGGGATGCTCTAATTGATCCAATAGTAAAATATAAGCGATTCTGAACCAATTTCTTTTGCACTTCTGAGTTCCAAATCACAACTCAAATGATAGATTGCTCAAGTAGGATAAAGGGAGGCTAGGAGAGTTCCATGTGAGATCAATTTCCTGACGAAATAATTCGATTTCAAGGAAACCGATCGGCTCAGTTTCTCAATAAATCCCATCCATTTCCCATTTTGGTCTCGCTACACAAGATTCAGAATTCTATTTACGAATTTACAATGCACCGATGAACCCCTAGAGGACTAAATGGTCGGTCTCCATAAAGGATATCTCACAAAAAGAAGGTTATCAAGAATTCATTGATTTTTCATACCAAAGATTAGGATTCCATTTCAAATTATGGAAATCAAATTATAAATCTGATATTTTTCAAATCGAACCCAACCCAATTGTCAAGTTGAGAGTTGAGACCCAGCAAGGAAGGGCATGATCAAGATATCTTGGAAGATCCAGCATACACCTAATGATTAAACAATAGTCACAAAAAACTATACTACATTAACAAATGTAACAGCAACACACGAATACCATTCATGGCACTACACATATATACACATTTCGAGTAGCACAAGAATTCCCATGGTACAATGCAAGCCAGAGGTGAAATCCAGCGATCATTAAAGCCAGTATAGAAATCTCAACTAAGCATACATCAACTCCCTTCCAGTTATTGAGTTCCAGTGATCAGATGGTTGTATAATGCTATTTTCTTGGTAAAAAATAGATGTGAATGACAGTGGATGCATCTAGCTCCCACATGCCAGGCACTCTTCCCGGTTGTTCAAAGAACAAACCATTTGTGCCATTTTTGCTTCAACATCCTCTTCGACTGTAGGCTTACTGTTACTATCCTGTACATAGAGCGTGTTTTTCATGGTGAGTTGTGCTTAAGCGGCTGACTGTAAAAAAAGTGTAAAGCAATATGGAATCAAGGGCCAGAACACATACTCCATTTTCCTTCAATAGGGAAGTATCCACTGTAAATTTGATTGCGTCAGCAGCTGATCTTGTCCGTAGATAATACATACCAGTTTTCAGGCCCTGACAACAACCAATATTAGAACATGATTTTACTTGTTTTGAGACTTGTTTGAAAAGAAGTACTCGTATTAGGAAGATGTTTCCTCATAGTACCACGATTGAAGAAGATTCTCGAGAAAAATGATTTGAAATAACAAGAACAATTACCTTGGACCAAGCATGGAAATGCAGCGAAGTTAGTTTCCCAAAGTTTGGTTGTTCCATGTGGACATTAAGGCTCTGGCTTTGATCAATATAGCATCCACGATCAACAGCCATGTCAACTAGAGTTTTCTGCTTGATCTCCCAAACCGTTCTGGTGCAATAATTTAGTAGAAACAATAATATGCATGATTAGTAGCTGCATCCAGTAGAGCATGACAATTGGAGGATGAGGTACATACTTGTAAATTGCTTTCAGATCATCTGGAATTTCTGTCATTTGCACAGAACCATCTTCATAAATTATCTTATTTTTCAGAGTGGGAGTCCAAATACCCATTTCAGTCAAATCATGGAGAAGATGTTTGTTAACCACCACAAACTCCCCACTGGAAGAAATATTAAGCAAGTCAAACATATGCACTTGTACTTAAGAACATAAATGCTACAAAGTATACAGACAGACCTTAGAACCCGTCGGCTGTATATGTTAGATGTGTAGGGTTCAAAGCACTCATTGTTGCCCAGAATCTGACTAGTGGAAGCAGTGGGCATTGGAGCAACAAGAAGAGAGTTTCTCAATCCAACTTTGGATATATTATCCCTTAAAACTGACCAGTTCCATCTATCCGATGGAACTACATTCCACATGTCAGGTTGGAGAATGCCCTGCAAAGGAAATGGGTGGGGAACAAATCTTTAGTTGCAAGATTATTCATAATTTTGAACCAGTGATGTGTTGTGGTCTAGGCACAAATTTGAGACGAAAATTAAACAAAAATAACTACAACAAGCAATAAATTGGTAAACATTTAAAAGTATCAGCAATACAAAAAAGGGGGATCATTTGAAATGAATAACCTTGCTGACAGGGCACCCTCCATATGTTTCATAAGGACCTTCTTTAGCAGCAAGTTCAGCAGAAGCTTTCAGAGCATAATAGTAAATGGTTTCAAAAATATCCTTATTCAACTGCTGAGCCTGAAAAGGAGATTTTATTTTGTTACATATAAGCTAATTTAAGTACAAAAGGAACAGGTGTCAGCAACTGAGCAGGAATAAGGTACCTCTGGTGAATCAAATGGCATGCCAAGTAATATGAAAGTATCTGCCAAGCCTTGAACACCTATGCCAATTGGCCTGTGGCGCATATTTGATCTCTTTGCGGTTTCAACAGGGTAATAATTAATATCGATAATTTTGTTGAGATTGTATGTGACTGTTGAAGTAACCTGGTAAAATCAACAGTTTGTCAGAACATTCCCTGGGAAAGTCCAGAATTGAGGGTCTTATATTGGTAGGATCTGAGCAAACCTCAGCTAACTTGTCGAAGTCAAAATATCTATTTTTTGAACCACTGCTACCAACAACCTTAGATGGATGGGACTCTATAGGGATACCCTGCAACAAACACAAGAAATTAAGAATACAATAGTAATGATTGAATTCAGACAAAGCACCGACAAGACATACCTTTTCCCTCACAAAACGTGGTAAAGCAATAGATGCTAGGTTGCAGACAGCAGTTTCGTTTGGACTTGTGAACTCAATTATTTCAGTGCACAAATTTGAAGATTTGATGGTGCCCAGATTCTGCTGGTTACTTTTCCTATTGCACGTATCCTGCAGAAAATAAAAAAATGTCTGAAATAAACCTTTGGAACATGATCATTTCCAGTAGCAACTTTGTAGAAAGAATTACAAAGTCCAAAACGCAATCACTTCTATTTACTTAGCCATCAAATGTACCTTGTAAAGCATATATGGAGTACCAGTTTCTATTTGTGCCTTCAAAATGTCAAACCATAGGGTCTGTGCAGGAACAACTTTCTTTGCCTTGCCCTAAAACCAGAAACTGAGGTCAGCAAAGTCTGTGACACCATTACAAAAGATTGTATCTCTAAATACAGTTTCCAGCTTACTTCTCTCTCATATTTCTTGTACAAGTTGTCAAACTCCTCACCCCAGCAGTCAGCCAATCCTGGTGCTTCATTCGGACAAAACAATGACCAATCTTCATTATTGTGGACTTTTTGCATAAATAGATCAGGAACCCAGAGTGCATAGAAAAGATCCCTCGCACGATGCTCCTCCTGTAAATTTTTTGTTAGCAAAGCTTTTAGGGTCTTGTCAGGTTAGGCCTTTTAAAAGCTTGCAATAACATTTTCAAAAAACTTTTGAATTAGAATAATTTAGGCACATATATGCAAAGCAAAACACATATACCAATTTCCTACTCACATAATCAGTTCATTATTTCACAGGTATAGAAGTTTTCAATTGTTATTTTGCACTAATCAGGACAAAGTCAAATAGATTTAATTGAGATATTACCTTCCCATGGTTCTTTCTGAGATCAAGGAACTCAAAAATATCAGCATGCCAAGGCTCCAAATATACAGCAAATGCACCTATAATTTTTGGAAATTGTAAGAATCTCTGCAGACTTGGAATCAGTTTTTTTATAAAAAAAAATGATAGAACCTACCCTTTCTCTTGCCTCCGCCTTGATCAACATAGCGAGCAGTATCATTGAAAACACGCAACATAGGAACAATCCCATTGGAGGTTCCATTTGTTCCTCGAATATAGCTCCCGGTCGCTCGGATGTTGTGAACTGAAACACCAATTCCTCCAGCAGATTTGCTAATCACAGCACATTCCTTCAGGGTATCGTAGATTCCTTCAATACTGTCATCTCTCATGCAAACAAGGAAGCAGCTACTCAACTGCATCATAGAGTGAAAAAGTAAGCAACCAATTTCAAAATCAAATTTTCGTTTTTTTCTTTTCTCAGCAGGGGAGTGCACAGTACTTGAGGCCTTGGAGTGCCAGCATTGAAAAGGGTCGGCGAAGCGTGAGTAAACCAGCGCTGGGACATTAGATGGTATGTTCTGATTGCAGACTCAATGTCGTCCTTGTGTATCCCCACTGAAACTCTCATTAACATGTGCTGTGGCCTTTCGACGACATTTCCGCCAACTTTTAAGAGGTAAGATCTCTCCAATGTCTTGAACCCAAAGTAGTCATAATCAAAGTCCCTATCATAAATTATCTCGCTATCCAAGCGAGCAGCATTCTGCAATCGAACGTCGCACATTAGAAGCCACCATATAAGTCAAGTAGGCGGTGCAGATCACGCACGATGAAATAATCTTGCGATGTCTAAATACTCCAATGAAACAGTAAATTCAGCCGGTAGAAGACCAGCAACAGCAATCTACTGAAAACTCCTGTCATAAACACATCGCGGCAGATCAGCGCCTCACCTTCATGATGACTTCATATACATCATCAGCAATCAGAGGAGCCATTAGCCCAGACCTCTCGTTGTAATGCCCGTACATGTCCTTAATCCTGTATCGGCAACAACCAAATCACACAATTCAGAGCCCAATCCATGAGCCCAACCGAACCGAACGAATTAGAGCGAAAGGCGGCCATTGCTTACGTCTCCGAGAACGACTTCTTGGTGTTCTTGTGAAGGTTCGACACAGCAATCCTCGCCGCGAGCTTGAGAACAGGGGAGAGCATGAGTCAGCGGCGGGCACCGAAATGGGAAAAGGAACCAACCGGGTTGTTCCACCGGCGGCGATTGGCGTCGTTACCGAGGCGTAGTCGGGGTGCGAGGCGGTCATGGCGGCGGCGGTCTCGGCGGCGAGCTCGTCGAGCTGACTCGTGGTGACGCCCTTGTAGACCCCCGCGCAGACTTTCTGCGCGACGAGCACGGGGTCGCAGTGCTCCTGGCTGAGCCCGTAGCTGAGCTTCTTGAGCCGCGCGGTGATCTTGTCGAAGTGCACCGCCTCCTGCCGCCCGTCCCGCTTCACCACGTACATCTTCGCCGCAGCCGCCGCCGGTGAGGTCTTCCGCCGAACAGGTGGTGCGCGCGCCGCCGGAGATAGAGAGAGAGAGAGGAGGCGCGGGTGGGTGGGTGGAAGAGTTTGGATGAGGTAGGGTTTGGGGCGTCGCGCGGGGCCGATTTAAATGCCTTCCCGGCCGGCGAGGGGGAGAAGAAGGCGAGTAATAATTAAGAGGGAAAAAATGGAAGAAAAATTCAAATCCCTCGAGAGAAAAAAAAAATGATGCCGTTTGGAATTGGGCTTCGCGCGCTGCGTTTCCCGCGCGGATTTGGCGTCGTGGGTCTTTTCAGTTTAGGTGGCGATGGCGCGAGCCCCGGAGGGACGACACTGCTCCCCACCGACACGTGGGCCGGGGTAACCGGTTCGCCCGCATGGGCCCGCATTTCAGAGAGGTGAACTCCGCGTGGCTGGTGAGGTGCCGCGTGGGGATTGGCGGCCGGGCGGGTGGTCCCCGCGTGTCAGCGTGGCGGCGGGAAGCAGGGGAGCGTGGGGTGCAAGCTTTCGCGGGTTTCGAGCCGGCGGATCGGACAGCCGCCGATCCTCCGAGACGGCGGCGTGGGCTCTCGCGGGCCGTACGATCGGCTCTGGCCTCCTGCGCGCTCGTGCCTTCCGGGGGAAGATGCTGGCCGTGCGGGCGGCGCTGACCGTTGAGGCGTGGAGGGAGATGCGGTTCGAGTTTTTAAAATTCGAGACGGAGAACGGAAGAAGTTTGCACGAGAAGGAGCCAGGATAAGCCAACGCAGCAGCAGTGCAGTACCAGTACCACGACGATGGTCTCCTTTGTTTCGGCCAAAATTAAATTAAATTAAATAAATTTATTATTTTTTATAAGCCAAATGATGTTCTGCAGTTATTTTTGTGTGGTTTTAAATAGTTTTTTATAGGTCGTAGAATGTTTTTTTGTATAATTT
Source organism: Raddia distichophylla (assembly GCA_005191435.1). Classification (NCBI taxonomy): domain Eukaryota; kingdom Viridiplantae; phylum Streptophyta; class Magnoliopsida; order Poales; family Poaceae; genus Raddia; species Raddia distichophylla. The sequence continues at coordinate 615,181 of SPJY01009385.1, forward strand.
TTAAAATTCTTAAAACATATTTCAAGGGGGTCACAATTTTGATACAGTAAATCTCAACTCAATTTTAAACCGACACAAACAAGGTCGATGGCAATGGCCAATGGATTTGAATCTTTTTTAAAAAAAAATGGCTATGCAGATAGCCATGGATACAACTCAGAAACGTACTGCTACTACTACTTTCCAGGTGCGGTACCAAAGTTTCGCACCTATTTTACGCGTATTCTAATTCTGCAGTCTAGCATGCAAGTTTCAGCATGTTTTTTTCGCAGGAATTCCTAGCAACGTGATTCCGTCCCAGACGGGATTGCCCCCCTAGCGACACGTGTCCACACCCCGCGCGCGCTCGCTGTGCAGAGAAAGAGGAGGAGGAAGGAGGAGGCCTACCTCGACGCCGTCGACCTCGCCGTCGAGCTCGCCGACGCCGGGTTAGGGTTCGGGTTAGGGAATATGTGGGTTCCTCCGGGTGTAGAGGGAGGTCGGGGCGGCGACGGATCGGCGGTGGGTGGGGCTCGTCGGGGCGGCGGTGGCGCCGCCGGAGCCGGGGGAGGGGGCGAAGGCGGTCGGCCGGCGGTGGAGGGGGGTCCGCCCCTTACCCCTCGGGTTAGGGTGGGCGGCGTCGGAGCGGCGGCGGGAGGCTGGGGGGCGGAGCGGCCGGCGGCGAGGGCGCCGCCGGCCTGGGAGGAGGAAGGAGGCGGCGGGGGCGGCCGGCGGTGAGGGCGCCGCCGGCCGGGGCAGAGGAAGGAGGCGGCAGGGGCGGGGAGTGCGCGCGAGGAAGGAGGCGGCGAGTGGAGGGGAGGTATCCCGTCGGGGTGGGCTCCCGATGGGATACCGTGGGCTAGTCGCCTCCTTTTTTCGTTAACAAAATATACTTGTGCGTCCTGATTTGACAATTTTTATATTGACCACGAAGAGACAATAAGAGCATCCCCAGCAGCACTTGTTTCCTGCCCTGCATCAACTCGCGATTACTGTAGCTCGAGTGGGAATTTCAAATTCAAGACACAGCTGAAGCTCCAACCAGTTGCCAAAATCGCGAAATACTGTAGCTACAGTATTTTACAGGGGCTGATACAAAGTGTTGCTGGGGATGCTCTAAGCATAGAGGAGACATATATGGGCCTAATGGGCCTTGTCTCCTTTGTGCCCACGAGGCAGCGAGTGACGCCATTGTACTGGGCCTGCGTCCCGCTGCTTGATTGAGGAATACTAGACCCATCTAAGCATAGTCCAGTTCATAGGACATGATGGCATGAACGGACACAATGAATAAAGGGAAATTTATACACACACACCACTGCAAAGTTACGGCTTCTGAAATATGCCAATATAAAACGGTTTATTGGGCTCATGCCACTGCTAAGTTGTGATTCTTCGATATATGTTGTTACGAGGAAATTTAGACCCGATTATTCCTAATCCTCCTTATAATCCATCTTCCACCTTACCTTCCCTCTCTTTCTTCTCGCCGTCGTCGCCTCCGTGTGGATCCTACGTCATCGCCGTCGTCATAAAGCTCGCGTCACAGCAACCATGGAGCTCGCGACACCAGCGAGCAATGGCGTGGAGGAGGGGAGCGGGCGCATCAGCAAACAACGGACTTGGCAAAGGAGCAGATGCGGAGAGGAGAAGACGCGCTCGGCAGCGGAGGAAGCCGAGGGGGAGGGCGACGGCTACGGCGCTGAGGAGGAGGTGGAGCAGGGAGGGGCACTACAGGAAAATGAACTTTTAACGTCGGCCAATTTTGTTTACGTCGGCTCAGACGTAGCCGTCGTAAATAAAGGGGTTATTTTTGTCGGCCGGGCCGGGCCGATGTAAAAAAACGTATTTACATCGGCCAGGCTGACGTAAACACAGCAGGTCAGGCCGACGCGTGAACAGGTGACATGGCACAGCTATTTACGTCGGCTAATATTATTTACGTCGGCCCAGCCCGTCCGAAGTTAATACCGTTTTATTTACGTCGGTTTCCCCTAGCCGACATAATAAGTCCACTTACCCTAACCCGACCGGCCACTTTCTCCTCATTTCCCACATGCGCCGCAACGCCGCCGCCCATCCCGCTTCCGACGCCGCAGCCGCCACCGCCACCGCCGCCACCGCCACAGCCGCTCCCCCGCCGCGCCCCGCCCAGCAGCCGCCACCGCGCCGCCGCCGACGCGGCCCGGCCCCCTGTAAGTTAGGATGATGGCCAGAGCAACTGCCACTCAATTTCTAGTCTTCTCACGTTCTGTCTCAACAATTACTTCTGACCAGCAACAAAATCAAACCTCGTGATCAGCTACCACGCTGGGGGTGGTGCACACACAACATCAGCACCGTCGCACCTGGCTGTGCTCCCACTGATTTTGCTATGGTAGAGGTCTGCAACATGCAGTGCAACCTTGTTGTCACTTGCCATAGCAGTCCGCGCTCTCCTAAGCCATGTCGACCATGCCAAGCCAAGGGAAAAACGGGAAGGGGAGAAAAGAAGGGAGAGGGAGGAGAATGGGCCGGAACTTGGGCCGAGGGGAATAAAACCCTTTTTAGATTTTCTGATTTTCTTCTGAAATCTATTTTGAATAGATTTTAAATACATTACTACTTTAAGGAAACTAATTTTGTTTACCCAACATATTAACACATTTCCAAATAAATCTCACCTTGATACTAGATTTAAGAAAATGTTATAAATTAATAAATTAATAAATTATCATCACTTGCCCAAAAATATTTTTACTATGTGGGTTTTAAATGAACAAGCCATTTCAAGGATGATGCATGCAATGATGGAGATGACATGATGCAACATACATAAATGATTTAATATTTTTAAATCATGCGTTTAAGAAATTATTAACGTGCCAAATTGGTTTTAAAATTTGGGATGTTACAGTGTTCACGTGTTGATGACGTGTTGAACTTGTACGAACTAGGGTTGACGTGTTGAATTGTGCGAATTTGTAGATTGGAACTTATATGTGAACTTGTGAATTATAAATGTGTTGTGTTGAAATTGCAAGTTTGATTGTGTTGAAATGTGTTGAAATTGCAATTTTGATTGTGTTGAAATGTGGAATGAAAATTTTGGGCTGCTGAAATGCTGGAATGAAAATTTTAGGCTGGAATTGGAAATGAAAATTGGGCTGAAATTGAAAATCTGGGTGCTGGAAATAAAAATTCTGGGTACTGGACTCTAGTATTTACGTCGGCCAGGCTGGCCGACGTAAATACTGGAGCTAGGGGGCGCGCCGGCATTGCTCCAGTATTTACGTCGGCCAGCCCGGCCGATGTAAATACCTATACGCCACGTGGCGCGCTGTCGAGCCATGCCAACGCCTTATTTACGTCGGCAAGCTAGGCCGACGTAAATACCTTGCCTGCCACGTGGCGCGTCAACGTGCCGTGCCGAGATGGTATTTCCGTCGGCCTTGGCCGACGTAAATAGGAGATATTTATTTACGTCGGCCAAGCGCCACCAGCCGTAGCCTCTAACCGACGAACAGTATTTACGTCAGCCGTGGGGCCGACATAAATAAAGGCTATTTACGTCGGCCGCCGACGTAAATAAAGGCTATTTACGTCGCTTTTTTTACGTCGGCCTATTTACGTCGGCCTGCCGACATAAATAGCTAGTGGGGGCGGTGGAGCGAAGAAGGAGACGCGAGGAGGAGGCGGTCGGCGGTGGGGAAGCCAGGGGGAAGGGGTAGCTGTGGCGCTAGGGAGAAGGGGCAATTGCAGCGCCGAGGAAGGAGAGTGAGATAGGGAAGAAGGATTGGGAAGGAATGAGAAGGATTTTGGAGGAAAGAGAAGGATTAGGGTAAGATTAAGTTTTAACAACGCCATAATGGCATATTTTGAAGTAACGCCACTGTGTAATGGCATTTAGCAGATTTTCGGTTAAGTATAATTCCATGTATCGGATTTTCTCGTGAATAAAATGGTGTCATACCATTTCATCCCACCAACCAAACAAAACATACATGCAATGATGCACATGTTCCCTCCTTTAATTTTGTTTCAAAATCCATGTGTTGCGCTCTCAAACTTATTGCTTTTTGCAAAAGAATGTTGATATGCTTCGTCAATTTCTCATACTGGGCATTCTATCTCACTAATCTCTTTCTTTCTACTTCCCAACTAGACTTGATTGGGCTCAAAAAAGTTTGACGCTCAAGCCATGGTCCGGTCCACGTCCAGCTGCGCAAGACGATCTCTCTCCCCCATTAGCGGCTCGAGAGAGGCCACGAAAGCATGATAGGCAGCGCTCTCAGTGGAGGGGATTGAAGAATTAAAAATAGAGGCATTCGAAGTCTTAGAGATAAGCTAGTTGAATATGAATATGATTCTTGCTTGGACTACTATATGTCTAGTACTAGAATTAGTACTTATATATATGAGTAAAACTCTTATACTTTTCTTAGTATAAATATATATATGGAAAACCTGTCGGTTTGGCCATCAAGCTTATGACACAAAAATTGTCATACAAGTTGTGCTGCAAGCAAATGTAATCATGCTAATTAACCCAAGGGTACTATGGTTGGGGAATGGGGTTGCGTAGGTGAAGTGCCATTGGGCCGAGCCCGGGCAAGAAGAGAGAGGCAAAAATAGCGGACACTTCAATTCATCTATATATGGGAAAACGTGGTAAGTGTTGGGCTTTTGCCCGTTACTGGGCCTGCACCATTTTACCAGCTAAGAGGCAAAGAGGAGCAGCGCCCTGGGATTTTTCTATTGGGTTCATCCCGAACCCTGAGAAGGAAGTGGCGGCGGTAGCCGTTGGAGCTTCCGACGAGCGTGGGGGGTGCGTGCGCATGTGGCCACCGTTCTCGAGGTTGTTGCGCCGACGTCGCCTATAGTCCCACTCCTCTCTTGAGTCTTCTGGTTTTTGGTTTGGTTTTTCCCCTTTCTCCGCTCACTCTTTGTGCACTTGTGACCGCCACTGTTTGCCGGAGATACGGCAACCTTGCTGATAGCGCATGATGTGGTGGTGATTCCTCCCTCATCTTTGGTATCTGTTGGCCACAGGGTGGTCGCCATGTTGCCGCACTGCTTCTTCGTGCTCCTTGGGCCCTTCTTCTCGGCTTGGGTGTGGTGAGGGTGACAACATCGTATCTCCGATCCATTTCGTCGGTGGTGCTATACGTAGCACGACAATCTGATTTCTGGGACATTGCCTCGTGCACTCTTTGCCACTACTTTCCTGACTCGGATTCGGCACACCGGTAAATGTTCGTTCTCCTCTTTGTGTGCAGCGGGCCAATTGGGTGTCTTGGGACCTATTCATTGAATAGAGGCCGATCCGGTTTAGGGTATATGCACTATGTTTTTGTGGACTATAATCTGCTTGATGATGATTGCATAAACAAAGAAGTGATTAATCTATTTTTAGGAACTTGTTACATCAAGTTTAGTGCTGCTCATTACCTTTTGTGTGAGATTTTAATCGGTTTGGATATGCACATGCTATAGGATTAATTGAAAACTAGTATAATTCTGGTGATGTGTTGATTCGATCAGTTATGGTATTAGTCTTCTAATTCCTACTCTGTTTTACATCTCGGTTAGTCACTGTATTGGCTGTTTTGTTACTGCCTTGAGCTGAATTCAACTAGGCCGAATTGATTCTTAGTATGGCCTGTTAACTCCATATTTAGTGCATAGTCTCATACCGTTTATCTATTGGTGAGCAGTGCTAAACTAAAGTTTTAATTCCTAATTTCATATTATATATTATGTGATTTTAAGCTCAATTAACTATTGTATGACTAATTAATTTTAGCAACCTGTTAATTTTCAATCTAAGAACAAAAACATAATTAATTTAATATGAGTTTGTTGTTGATTTCATTGATTTGGTGACTGCCATGTTTCTTAGTTTGATATCGGTCATGAATTTAAATGCTTTATGTTTATCTTTGAAGAATTTATAATTTTGAATTTGATTAATGATTTTACTTGGTTTGTTATATTAAAAGTGAATTGTTTATCAAATATACTTAAACCGCAATGTTTCCAATAGCAGGAGGTTTTATTTGAAATTCTATGAGGCGGTGCAGAGAGACGGCATGGTTTTTTTTTTTGCCACTCTCAATATTGGTCCTTACCATTTTGCCATTATGACCCACTGTCATAGACAGGTGGACCCATATGTTATCGACACAGAGTGACAAAATGATAAGAGGTCATCTAATAGAGTGGCAAAAAAAACAATTTTTTGGACGGCAGGTGGCAACGCACAGATCTCGGAACAAGTATAGGCGCGGATCTTGGAGCGCTGCTTTACACCTCGGTCAAGCATCAAGCACGCACGGATCTCGGAGCACCATTTCTGATCGGCCACGCAGCAAGTACATGCACTAGATTTATGCAGCCGGCACTTGGCCGAAGAAAACAAGCAGAGAGAACTCGACGGAGATAATTTGTAGACACATGCACACATACACACAGAGTAGTGCTGGCAAAGTGGCATACATGCATGCACGTACGTATTCTCCTCCGTTCTCCTCCTTGTCGTGAGCCTCTGTCATTTGGACTCCACACGTTAGAGACTCATATGTCAGCGACACAACGGCAAGTACTTATATGTCAGTGACACAACGGCACTTGCCGTAACGGCAGAGGATCCGTGTCTGGTTTGCAGCATATATATTGGCCCTAGGCACCGAGCGGTGGGCACGTGAAGCCCTGGGGCGGGTGCTTGCCGCAGGTGATGAGCAGCTGCAGCGCGACGGGGAGGTAGATGTTGATGTTGAGGAGGCGGGCGCGGATGGTGGTGCACAGGCACACCGCCGCGTCCAGGTCCGCCACCCCCTGCACCAGCGGGCAGCACTTGCCCCGCGCCTCCCGCCCGATCACCAGGTGGACCAGCCCCCCCAGCACGTCCACGCACGCCTTCAGCTTCAGCGCGTCCATCGGGCACGTCTTCCCCGGCGCCGGCGGCACGTACGGCGGCGGGGATGGCGTTGGTGGCACGTACGGCGGCGGCACGTACGGTGGCGGCGACGGCGGGATGTACGGCGGGAATGGTGGTGTTGGCGGCACGTATGGCGGCGACGGCGGGATGTACGGCGGGAATGGTGTTGGTGGCACGTGTGGCGGCGACGAGCTTAACCAAACCACCAAATTATGTATAAGCCTGGTCTGGATTTCGGTTCAAAAAGCTCCCGACAACTGCTCTCTCTGATTGTTGCAGAAAGAGATAAATTATTCAAAACTAGCAACCGTTAAACCACAATCTCACCGTAGGAGCAATTTGGGACGAAATGCGCTCCGTTTTGCATAACAAATTAACAAATCGCCCCCTCCTTACTCCTGAGCACAACAGTACGAGGTGAGAAAATCTTGATGTAATTGATTATTTGCCCCGAAGTTGATGTGTAATTGATTATTTGCCCTGCTGTTTGATTATTTGCCCTGATGGCCCACATGTCATAGATACACGTCAGGGCAAATAATCAATTGCACATCAACTTTGGGCAAATAATCGAGTGCACATCAACTTCGGGGCAAATAATCAATTACCCCGAAAATCTTAGGGCTTTACTTACTTGAGGGCCATGCGGCGGAAGGCGCACTTGATCTCCTGCTCGGTGGCATTGCGCCCAACCCGAAGCACCTCGTAGGGGTCCCTCCTCTGCGCCACCGCGTTGGCCGCCGGCGCCGAGTCCCCCTTCTCCGACTTGAACGACCCAAACTTAGACCCCGCCATGGACGCCCCCGCCGCCGCAGCACCCACCAGACCGGTAACCCTAACCTCCAAACCCACACAGCAACAGCTCGCTCAGATCTTGCGGCGGCGGCGAGCTCCGGCCACGCCCAACACCCGCCGCAGCCGGTGCCGGCGGAGCTGAGCTCCAGCCACCGTCGGGGCAGAGGGCTTCATCCGTCGCGGAGGCGGCGAGCACCGCGGGACGGGGCGGCGAGCTCTTAATTTGGGGGTGGTGGTGGCGACAAGCGGAGAGAAGATACCGACGAAACGGGGGGAGAAGGCGAGGAGGCGGGAGTGGCGATAGAGAGACAAGACGAATTATTTAGGGGCTGTTTGGTTCACTGGACGGCCCTGTCCAGGACCATCCGATCCAAAAACCAACGTGTTTGGTTTGCGTCACCGGATGGCTTCGTTCCTGACCAAGGCATCACTTGAGATGCCAGCCTTAAGGCAAATCCCGTGACCCCCTCATTCCTCCAAATTCATCGGACGACGCCATGACTCGAGGGCAGCGTGCAGTGCTTCTCTTCAATCGTCGGCGCCGCCCATCCACCTCTCATGGCGCCCCTTCGCTGCTCGCCGACGACGCTCCTCAACCATTTGTCCTCGTCTCTGACCTTCCCCCGCCCTGCTCCGTCCATTCATCTTCCGGCTCCGCCTCCGACCGCCGCCGCCGCTCGTCGACGCCCCTACTCGCTGACGCCGCCGCCCATTAGCACCAACCACCTGATTCGGTATGTCCTCGAGTCCCCATGCCCTTCGGTCAGATCCAACCCTAGAACGAGAGCGACTAGCTGTGATTTGTTCTGATCCAAAGAAAGAGGTTTGCATTTCAGAGCAACCAAAACATGCCTTTGAACTAGTTTTGCGAGTTCAGAATCTAAGCCAAATCATTCTCACGGACAGATCTAGAGCGGCTAGATAATCTTGAGACGGCAATTTCTTGCTGTATAACGATTGATTTGTCCCCCTGTTGTTGTATGATTGATTTCTTGAATTTCTTTTCACTTGTACAAGTTGCTCCCCTTGGATCTCATCCATCCAGATCTTCCTTCCTGTCTTGGTTAGATATAAATTTTCTCTTTAAATTATTCAGTCCATAAGACAATACTCTTGGTTTGATTTTAATCGTATATGACGTTTGATTTTGTGAACAGGTTTGTTTATCTCTCACTGGAAGGTAACTACAGTTTTTCTGGAAGAACCCCACTTAGCCTTGGTTAACAATGGTGTTGATATATCAAAATTTTAAGTATTTGCAAGAAAAACTGTGTTATGTAGTCTTATTCTTATAAGTATTATTAGAATATTGTAATGAAACTTATATGTGTGTGCTAGTGAACCATTCAGTATTGGTCACCTGATGTGTTACTGAGCCAATACATGTATTAAGATTTTTAATTGTTATGTTGCTTTCATGTACTGTCAGCATGTAGCATTATTTATAAGATACATGAACAATTTTACATTGAGCACTGATAGGATGCTACAAGCATCAGTTTGCACCAATCTGGTTTTTTTTACCAACTAGGAGAGCTTAGTAGCATCAAGCAACTAGAAATTTTAATGCTTATGTAGTCATGGACATTAAAAGTATAATAAATCATTATTCATATTTAGGTTAAGTAGGATTTATGAGCAGCATCTAACAAAGGTTATGTCTTGTTCTAGGATTATGCTGAGCAATCCAAGAATTTGTAGTGACTACAAGAGGCCGCATCATAAGACTATGTCTTGTTCTAGGATTTTTAAATGGACTGTTTGTTCTATGTCTTGTTCTATAGATGACACATTTCATTTCAGGTTATGCTGAGCAATGGGTACTTTTCAGGTTTCATGTTATGTGAATTTGGACTATCAATAATCAATGTTATTATGATAAACTTGTTCATTAATAGTGGTTGTTTTTTGCTTGTATTCAGTCCTGTACATCTTTGTATCCAGCTTGGAGATTCATGGTTGAAGTAGAATTATGTTGGTTGTAAATTTAGCTAGGAAAATCTGCTTATAAATTTATGGTCCTTTAGTATTCAGGTCAACGTGTATTCAGGAGTATTCAGGTCAACATGTATTCAGGACATTGGCATATCAACGAATGGTCGTAATTCAGATTTCAAAATGTTCAAAAGGAGCAGTAAAAAGTAGTACTACCGATATAACCTCAAACCAAACAAAAAATTGAACCATTCCATTCCACAAACCAAACAAAGGACAAGATCAATCCATATTGGGTGGAGTGATTCCATGATAGACAATTGAGTTTTGGATGGAGGCACTCCTCAAACCAAACAAGCCCTTAGGTACTGACATATGGGCCCACGCGTGATGGGCCCACCTGGCCTCGTCGGATGGGCTGTAGCGGTGCTCCGCCCGAGTACTGCTGTTAGAGCATCCGTAGCGGGTACTCTGATGTAGAGAGGTAATCTTTTAAAATGCAGTGTAAAATGTGAAATATAGTTGGAGGGAAGAATAGATGAAGTAGCTAATGGTGAAATAGAGTGTGGGGATAGAAGGTCAGGTGTGGATGCTCTTACCGCGTAAGCGCGTAATTGTTTTGGCCGGCCAGAGGGATTTTTTTTCCCAAGCAAGCTAAAAGAGAGGGAAAAACTCTGTGATTCGTTAGAGAAGAAGAAAAGAATTACACTCTGACATAAATCATCAAGGTCCAACATGTATACCACCTAGACCTAAGCTGACCACCTCAGTAAAAGATGATAGAACGCAACTAACTCAGCCAAGCTAAAACCAACACATAAACAACAACGACAAGGCAACTAAAAAATGACATTTTAGAGGGAGCACCAACAACATATGATGACAACCATAACGTTTGCAATAAGGAAGCAATGGCGCGCAAGGTCGTCATAGTCATCTACACACGACTGGGTTTTCATGGAGGACGAGGGGACGCCTACAACGGTGCCACCAAGAGGGAAATGGCGCCGAAAGGCATCGCCGCCGTCGGCCCAAGAAAAGGCTGGGTATAGCTTTTTTGCCCAGCGCACTCTCATCCTAGAGCATGTTATAGGTGAAACTGGAGCTAAGATGTGAAGAACTGAGCCGCCAGACAATGCCGCTGCCACCTCTAGGAGATTGTTGAGGCCGCCTAGAAGAGTTGTAAGGCGACATCGACACCGCCGAGCTACTTGAGCACTGCCTGCTCTGCAGCACACATAGTAACATAGCCACCTACTCTGCAGCACACAACATAGTAACATAGCCACCTACTCTGCAGCACACATAGTAACATAGCCACCTACTCTGCAGTACACAACCATGAAGTCAGCCACCTGCAGGCTCCGGCAGCCCCGTCGGCCTCATGACCAAGGCCATGACACTGACGAGGAGCCGGAGCCCGTCGCGCCGTTGCATGGATAGGAGTTCCCATGGGAAGGGGTGTCATCGGTGATCACTAGATCCGCGCGACCACCACCCGGATTCGAGCCAAGGTCACCATCCTAGCCCACATTCTCGCTGCCTACCACATGGATCTTACGTGCACAACTAAAATGGGAAGGGAGGAGCAACGTGGCGGCGATGGAGAGGTTGCGCTGGAGTGGCGGCTCGGTCGCCGATCTGACATCTGTGTTTTCATTGTCGGCCTAGATTGATTTTAAACATTGGCTTCAATCAAACCCATTCGGCTCCAATGATCGGATAGCCCATACACTAGGTATACCTGTGATCCGTGAGTAAGTGGGTTGATATAAGAGAGGGCAAAGGAGAAGAGCAAACACACTATTTTTTCCCTCTATTAACATTATTTCATACACATTTTATCCACCATTTAAAATCTTTCACTTACATTATATTTTTAAAGATCTATTCTCTTCAAAACTTAAAAAAAAATTGAGTTACAGTATTTTATGGTTGTCGTCGTGGATGCTCTTTAAGTGTAATTTTTTGGGGGCCGTAGTGGGCCGTTCGCTAACAGGTGGGGCCAAGGAACGGGGATCTGGTGATGAGGCCCACTGATTAGTGGAGGTGTGAGGGCCTGCATGGCTGCATTCACAAATGCACATAGAGAGCACTTTATTTCAAAAACTACTAGCGTACTTTCTGCAAGAAGTTTGACGGAATCTTATTTATTCTCATTTTTATTTTTTAAAAACTTTTTTTACTTAGTTTTGTGTTGGGGATAAAGGTTTTTCTTTTGTCAAACTGAAACATGCAACCTTAATTGTTAAACTGTTAAAACAACTAATTTCTCCATTTTCATTGACTGCAAGTCTAGTCATGCACGTAAAAATGTGTCCGATTCTACTGAAATTAATGATTAGTTGACATTTGTTTAAACATTATTAAAGCTAAATTTTGAATTGTATGGTGCAGTTTTCTTTACTTGATACCAAGCTCAACGTTCCAAGCAAAGAAAACAAGAAATTATCAATCATGGATGGCTAAAGATGTCTTTCTAAGAGCAACTCCAGGAGCTCCTGGAAACCACTGTAGCAGATATAGAGGGGCTGCTGGAGAGAAGGAATCTTTTAGAGGGTAGTGTAAGTTCTGAAGGAATTTTAGAGGGGTGGATAAAGGGGACGCTAATAGTGTTTTAGAGGGGAAATATAGAGTTGCTGCTGGAGTTGCTCTAAAGGACTGTTTTCCTCCAGAGGAAGGACAGCAAGTCCTGAGAGCATCCCTAGTATTTCATGTTCCCACAGGTCCAGAACAGTGTGTTGATGTAATGCATGCAACGCGGGTAGATTAATAAGAGACCAAACTGTAGGGTGCATAAATGATCCAAAGGCCCACTGCTTGCCTGCGAAATTGTCGGATTACAACCAAAATGGATTGAACAACAGATCGTGAATAATTGGCACTAATGTGGCGCTGTGGTCCACAATCAGCAAAGATTGCATCTCCCTTGGAGCCTTGCAGGCAGAGAGCGGCAGATGATAGCTAGGAGAATACTCCAACGACCTGGCACAGGGTGGGATGGTGGCTATTAGAATTTGGCAGCAAGAGATTAACTTAACCACAATCAAGCTTCATTCTTTGAGGGACATGCGTGCAATGGAAAGCTGAGGCCCCGGCTGCTCGGCTAGTCGGGTGCCAGCAAAAAGCGTTAAAGAATCAAAGAGGGCTTATGTCTGTAGAATTGTTAGCTCTGCATATGTCTGTAGTTAGCTCTCAACCTGATCAAATTGGGTGAAGCGAATATTGCGTATTTTTATGCTATTGCTAGCTCAAACCATCATCGCAATTTTATTGCATCAGAATGGTGATCGGAGTGATCATCTTAAGAATGGTGATCGGAGTGGCCATCTTAAGACAGAGATGCAATAAAATTGCAACAATGATTTAAGATAGCAATAACATAAAAATACGTGATGTTCTCTTCACCCAATTTGACTCATTTTTGTTTCACTCACTGCCATACACCTAAAACTGCGGGTAGGCCATGGGCCAGGTTTGCACACAGAGGCTAAGGGCATGCCCAATGCAAATCTTGTTTAGATCGGTCGAGACACTATTCAACCATCATTTACACAATCTTTTTACTATTCTCTATATTTTTTCTCTTCTATTTTATTTGCTATAGTAATAGTTAGATCTAGGTTAGGCTTGTAATGATAATGTCCTAACGTTCTTATGCTTGTGGAGAATGCCAGAGAACGAAGAACGGTTAAACCCGCTCTCCTTAGGGCATGTACAACGGCAATTAATGAGTCGTCTATATACTGCCACCTCAGCGTTTTTATCCTACGTGTACTGAGTTAAATGAGGAAAGAGAGAGGGGTCGTCGCCTCACGAGAGGACGGCACCAGCTCGTGCTCCCAGATGAAATCACCGACTCCAGCGCTGGCAAAGCTCCGGTTTGCATGCAGCAACATGCAAACTCATTTGCGATCTACTATTTCCTATTTCTTCTTATTAGCATTTCCGATTACCGAACCGATTTCAAAAATGGATTCCTGACATTTTTTCGAACAAAACTAGACCACACTTGCCACATAAATTTCAAAAGTTTAAATTTTTTATTTTTAAAATTTTGATTATATATTGTTTATTTTAATTTTTAAATTTTAATTTTAATTTTTGTTTTAAATTTATAGCCCCTTTGATAACAATATATTTTAAACTCTATTTAACTATTAAACTATATAGACAGCTGTAAAGACTACCCATTGTATGCACTGTCTATATAGCCGTCTGTAGGTGACATGGCAATGCTTTAGAGACAGCAGCTGTCTGCACCATTGTACATGCCCTTAGTGCACAATCAAGATGCTCTTGCGCGTGGCCTTTTTTTACACGGACAGCATCAATCATTGCGAGGTGGTCGGCCATTGCATTAGAGAACGAAACCTGTTCGGTGCCATCGAAATCCGGCTATAGTGGCCGTATAGTATGTGACGACTCATGAGCAGGGCTTTCGATTTTGTGCCAAAACTTGTTCGATGCAATAGAGATCCGGCTGTAGCGACCATATAGCATGTGACGGCTCATGAGCAGAAGAACGGTTAAACCCGCTATCCTTAGGATTTTGCTGGCTATAGACCACAGCCGGTGAGCTAAAAGAAAAACCTGAAAAACTGGCACAGGCCAACAAGTAGAACATTTCCTCTCACAAACAAAAATTCAAGCAGAACATTTTCTGTCAGAGATGGCTCTTGAAACTCGTCTAATGGCAGGTTCAGCAGATGCACATATTGAGATATAATATCCCAATTTTGATTAGAACACACTCAATCCTACAAACAAGCTGCTAAACCCCCATCAGTAATTAACTTCAGTCCTAAAAAAATCGTGCGCCTTTTAGCCATGTCTAAAATCTTGCAAAACCACAGCAGTATAAAAAAAAATTGACTGAGCATGTCACAAGATGCAAAATGCCGCCTTCCTAGCAGCGGAAAGCCGGTCGGCCATCGGAGAAGAAGGCGGCGCGGCAAGACCGGCGGCGGCGGCGGCGCCGACAAATCCATCGATGTCGAGTACAGCACAGAAATTGAGGCGGGCTCGGCGGCCCAGGAGCAGAATTGGCCCGTTTCGATTGGACTGGGTCCAGCTACGGCTGGGAAATGCACGGATCGGGAAAATGCAGCAAGGCTAACGGAGTTTTTTATTTTTAAAAAAAACAATGAAGAATGCGTGTCTGTTGGTTGGTCCCCGTGATTACAAAACCGCTTGAAAACTAAGTTCATGATCTTTTCAGCTTAACGATTTATCTATATTTTGAAAAAACATATGATTTGAGTTTTTTAGTTAAAATGGTTCTTAACGCTTTTAAAAGCAAGTCAAACGAAATTGATCTGAATCTCGAGACTACCTCGAGAAACTCTTGAAATTTAGTCATTTCAACTGTTTAGCTGTCCAGCTGTTCAGATCAGCCCAAAAGAACAGAATCTAAGGTTCTCACGATTTGTCATACTAACCGTAGGTTTGTAAACATTTGTTGTTTGGTTTTCTCAATTGAACGTTTTGGTTACTAATGGAAGGTTACGCAAACAAAAGGGTTTGTCCACTAAAAAAAATACTCACGGATGATTCTGGATCCTCTAAAAAAACGATGCTCATGGTTAGAAACATGACAGTACTAAACTTACTAAGTTGATCATGCACCATTAGAGATGCCCTAAAAGTCTTGTTTTATGATCTCTACTATCATGTTATGTATTAATTATTATGCAAGCATTCATGATTTTAAAAATAGTGGCGGCAGCAGTTTTTTTTTAGCAAGTGACGGCAGCAGATATTGCCGATGCAGTAGTCGATCGAGCTCCAGTAGTTGTAAACTAGAGTAGTCGGGGCGGGAAACTTCGATCGGTGGGAGCAAAGCATCGATCTGGTTGCTGTGAAATAAAAAGGCCGTAGACACTGAGATGCACTCAAAGCAAATTTAAGCATCTCCTCTCTCCTGTAAGAACCTATGCAGAAAACCGCCACCCCCTCCTCCCCAAGCATCTACATAACAACCTGCGTTATACATTGCCTAGATGGTATTATACACATTGCATAGGTGGAATTATTTTTTAGAAAAAAATTATGCGTACTATCTATGATGTATCATAGTACAAGTGTAATATAAAACGATCAAATTTGTGCATGACGTGTACCCATATTCAGTGGCGGATCCAGCCCACCTAAGCAGTCCAGACAGTCCTTCAAGTCCTCACTATTTCTGGGCCTTTAGACTTTGGATTTAGCAGGCTGGGTCTAGGGAATGGGCCGGACCAGCCCAGACAGCTGCCTGGGTGCTGGATCCGCCCCTGCTCATATTAAGATATTTTGTATACATGTTTTGTATGATTCATATTCATATGTAGTATTATTAAATTATTATTTGGATCCACGGAAAATCAATACCTTTTCTAACATAGGAATGTGTAATCCTTGAAGTGGGAACATTTATCATGCAACAAGGCTTTAGGTGCAATCACCTTGCACTCAAACTAATCGAGGTAGTAAAAAAAATTTAAAACATATTGCAAAATCAAGCTCATCCTATATATTAAAATCTAAAAAAGAAAATTATGACAAGTTTGAAGAGTTTAAATTTATAAAAAAAGATTTCTTTCTTGTTACTCTTAGCGTACCACGAATTTTGTTGGAGATTTGGCACCCCCACGCATTTTGTTTACTGTCGGACTCCACCTCCTAAAGTCCTAAGCTGTCGAGCACGTGTATATACGTAGCACCATCAAGCGTACATGCAGAACTACTCTCGAGGCGTACAAGGCAAAAGGACGCTCCAAATCTTCACATCCCCGTCCAACGCGCCAGTGCAAACGAGACAAGAGCCATCGTCCGACGAGCTCTCCGGGGAGCACGGGTTGCCGCCGCCGGCGCCAGGCACCAATGCCAGGCACTTCACGGCGGTGCCATGGCCTTCCAGGACGGCGAGGCAAGTGTACCCCCTGTCCGCTCCCCTTCTCCACACCCTGGCCGTCCTGTCCGCCGAGCCGCTGCACACCACCTCCCCCGCCGCCGCCAGGCACAATATCGCCTTAGCGTGCCCTCTCAGCGTCCCGGTGGCCTCCATGCCGCCACCGCCGGCGACGCGCTCCCAGACGATGACGGAGCGGTCGCAGGCACCGGAGTAGAGCACCTGGCCGCCGGCTCCGACGGCGAGCGCGTTCACCGCTGAGCGGTGGCGCTCCGCCGCCCAGACCAGCGCATGCTTCTTCCTCCCCGGGTCTCGCCGCCACGCCTTGACCTTCCTGTCCGCCGAGCACGTGTACACGTGCCCGTCCGGCGACACGGCGAGGGCATTGATGGCGTCGTCGTGCGCCGCCGCGATCGACTCCACGCACCGGAACCCCGGCACGCGCCACACCTTGAAACTCCGGTCCCACGACGCCGAGTAAAGGAGCTCCCCGCCGGGGGACGCCGCGAGCGCGGTGACTGCGTCGACGTGGTGCACCCAGGTGCGCCGCCGGCGCCGCCGCACCTCGACGTAGTTCCACGGGAAGAGGCAGGCCCGCAGCCGGTCGACGGCGGTCGGCACGACGGCGACCACGGCGAGGCCACCGGCGCCGGCGCCGCGCCGCCGCCGCCACGCTCTGATCTTGCCGTCCTGGTGGGAGCTGATGAGGCGGCCGTCGCCCATGGCGAGGAGCCACTTCGCCGAGCTGCCGGCGACCGCCATGACCACGTCGGCGCTGCAGCTACAGTCCTGCTGCTCCTCCTGCCGTCTTCTTCCGCCGCCGCCGCGGGCGTCGCGCAGTGGCCACAGCCTGATGCTCCCGTCCGACGAGGCAGTGTAGAGCGAGCCGCCGTCGACGGCGACGGCGGACACGTACGACGACGAGTGGCCACCGAGAGTGTCGATGCACCGGTGGAGGCAAGGGCTCACGCTTGCGTCGTGGGGGCCCAAGGAAGGGAGAGACCGAAGGCTCGCCTGCGACGAGAGCGATACGGCATGAGAGAGCGCGCCTTCTTCCGCTGCAGGCTCATGCTGGATTTGGCTCCCTTGCCGTTCACCAGCTGAGGAACTCATGGAACGGGAGACCCTAGCCTGCGGACGAGCAACAAGAAGACATCGACAACGAAACACACCGAAATTAAGCTCTCGAGCTGGCTGGATGCAACAAGAAGAAGCGGCATGCAATCGCAAGGACGTAAGGGCAAGCTAGCTAGGTCTCGTTGCCTCTTTTTTCTTAATTTCTCACTTTGGTTTTAAAAGAAGAACAGGAGTACAGGACCTCATCGTGCAGACACAGCGACCAAATCAAAACGGCAACAACTTAACTCGCTTAAAGGGGAAATGGACAGCCCAGATCGCTTTAGATTCTGAGAAGGAACATCTTGGTAGTGTGTCGATATCAGGCACAGTACAACCCTGAAATTAGCAGCGGTCAAAACTAAAATGATCAGCAAACTAAAATGATCAGCATCGATCCTCGAGGTCGAGGCCTCTCGATCCTGATGCATGCAGCACTAGCCTTTACTCGATAATTCAGGTAGAGATTGTCGTAGAAGAGTCTACGTGTACATGTTCTTGTCCGCGCGTCCATCGACGGCATTGTCGCAGAGAAAAGATGGCTTAGGTGGGGTACGTAACAATGGCCACTGCACCACTGCTCGTAGGCCTGCGTATCCACTGATAGATGTTACTTAGCACCAGCATTATATTTGCCCTGCCATTTTTGGAGCCATGAGGACATTAAGCTTCATTATGTGGAGCCAAAGGTGACAGTGTAATGATGGCTCGCCATTGACATGTGCAACTCGGTGCGTAGTGGCGAGGCTCATTCAGTTGCTTCCCCATCAGCAACGCACGGGTCCAAGTCCCGGGTCAAAAAAGAACCTAAAACTATGATCAAATAAGGCTCTCAGTTAGTATTAAATTTCTCTCGGAGCAGATGAAAAACCTGAGCTCTTGTTACACTACGTTGAAGTCAATGTTACGGATGAATTTGAGATGATTGTGAGCGAGTTCTGGCTAGCTAGGTCAAGATTGTGCGCAGTAAAAGCTCACTTAGGCTCTAACTCTCAGCTCGGTTGACCTCAGATGAGGGATTAATGCCAGAAGAATGGAGGAGGGAGGGCTATATATATATGGCCTTGGTTGGGTTCGATCTCATATTTGTTGAACTAGTTGATTTAAAAATAGAAATATCCAGTGTAATGATATTTGTCTAAGCACTGTTGAGCTCAACGAGGGCTTAGGGTCAAGTTCAGATCCAATCAAACTGAAGCGTTGGATATGGGCTTGAGATCGGCTTGTTTAGTTTTCAAGCTCAAACTAACCTCAATCCAATCCAACTAGCCATCGAGCCTGACCTTTTGGGTGAGGTCTAATTTATTTCCACGACACCACAAGTACTATCTAAAATAAGTGAATCGAAATCTATCCTCCTTCTTTTGTTCATTATATTGAGATAACCATTTACTAATTTCTACGTCAATAACATCTTCTAATATAAATGATGCAAGAACAAAGTAAAACATAATAAAACAAAAGTAGTGATTTTATTTTCAAAGAAAGCTGAAATAAATAGCTTAGCGAAGATATAGCGATCATAACAATAGCGAAAATAATGGTAAATATAGTGGTTATACAATATATGTTCACGGAAATTTAACCTTTGTGTGGCGTTTTGGGTAAAAAAAATAAGGATGTGCTATTGTGCAGGTGCCTGCATTTTAGCATTTTTTGCAAGCACAACATATAACAACAACTTTTTCACGCGGTCCTCCACGCAACAGTCCTCCTCTCCTGCCTGCAGAATTTTTTTCCACCATCTTAAAACACTTCTTCGAGTTAATGAAGAGGTGGAAAAACCGTACAAATTTACTAGAACTTTTAGCGTCCGCACGATTATGCAATTTGAATGGAAAACGACGATCGCTGACGACTCCTCACACAGCAGTATGCGCAAACAACCCTCGCGTTAAAAGTTTCACCTTCTCACAACATTTATTCCAGTGAATGGAAATGTGAAAAAAAAAGTATAAACTTATTGAAACTTTTAGCTACTGCACGAAATCACAAATTTCAGATGCCTGCGAAATAGCAATGGCGATAAAAAAAAAAGTTATAGTGATGCTATCATGGAGTAATAGCGAGCTATCTAGAAGTTTGAACTAGAGAAATTATAAGGATGATGGAAAAAGATTTCGCACGAATTCTTTGCTCAAAGTTTTCAGATGTTACAAATGCATGGCCGATGCGACGTACATCTATCGTGCGCATCCGCCTGTGCGGCTGCAAGCTACGAAATGCCATCTCCTCCCTTGCTGTTTTCTGCAGAAAAGGCACAGTGCTAGGGGTTGTAGGGTTGTTCTGTCGAGTGGGATCGCTCAACTATACGCTGCATTCAACAAAACATCACCCACTGCTCATCGACAAGGCCACGGGACAACGGTCTCGCACCTGACACATGCTCCGGACATCCTGAAGCCCTGTTCCTCTGACGCCAACGACCTGTGTACGACCCCTATGCGTGACGCGCGTCGGACACCGTTATTCCCCTGTGGCCCAAAGGAAAATTAGGGAAAAATTGGTTCTACACCATCGGAAGATCTATAGTTTTGGTTTATACCACCGAAAGAACCTGGTTCACTTTAATACCATCCAAAGCTCCTTTTGTTTCTTTTTTTACCACTTCGTCGGCCTCCCCTCAACTCCCGTTACTGCCTCCCGTTATCTCCTCTGCCGCCACGACTGCGCCGTCTGCCTGTGCGAGTTCGCCGGCGACGACCGGCTCCGGCTGCTCCCCCTCTGCGGCCACGCGTTGCACCTCGACTGCATCAACAGCTGGCTGCTCTCCAACTCCACGTGCCCGCTCTGCCGCGGCGCGCTCGGCGCCGACGCCCTCTTCGACGCCGCGCTCGTCGACATGGCCAGCGAGGACTGGAAGCAGGAGGACGCCGTCTTCCCGGTGTGCCTCGGCAAGTTCAAGAACCTGTCACGAGAGAGGAGGGCGAGACGAGCAGCAGCAGCTTGGACGTCAGGAGGTGCTACTCCATGGGCTCCTACCAGTACGTCCTCGTCGAGGCGAGCCTGCAGGTGTCCGTACACCGGCAGCACAGCGACGGCAATGGCAGGGCGGCGGCGGCAAGGCTACGCGGGATCGGCGACGGCGCCACTCCGGCGGCGGGCCACGAGGCCGTAGAGGGGAAGAAGATCGGGGCGGCAAGCAAAGGCGACAGCTTCTCGGTGTCCAAGATTTGGCAGTGGCCTCGGAACGGCAAGGGGAAGCTACCCGTGCTCGCGTCCGACGACTTGCCGGCGGTGGACGGCAGGTTGCAGTAACGGGAGTTGAGGGGAGGCCGACGGAGTGGTAAAAAAAGAAACAAAAGGAGCTTTGGATGGTATTAAAGTGAACCAGGTTTTTTCGGTGGTATAAACCAAAACTATGGATCTTTCGATGGTATAGAACCAATTTTGCCTTTATAAGTGATATGACAATGGTTAGAGACAATTAATGTCAACCATTGTACATGCTCTTAGTTTACTATTAACTAAGTACATTCATGTACTCGACGTAATAACTTCGTATAGCATACATTATACGAAGTTATACGAGGTGCGGCCACCCCTTCCTACCGAGGAGGTCAGCAGTGTTGAACTGAAACTATCTTCAGCCCACTGAAACTAGCTAAAACCTTTCAGACCAGCTTCTGAAACTTGAAATACTATATGATAACCATGCCAACTACATTAGATCTGGTGTTACCAGTTTTTGATTTTCAGTTGGAACTGACAATGGGGGATAGCAGCTAGCTAGCGTCGATTATCCATGAAAATGCAAGGAGCCGAGGAAGATGAAAATGTAGGACGAGATGCGCGTTGGCTAATTGGCTCCGCTCAATCCGGCGGACGGCGCTAAGCGCCGAAATGCCGAATGCGTTCAAGCACGCGGTGGGGCCGCGTGGGGGCAAAGGCCCGGCCCGCCGTGCCAACTGCTCCGTGTGTGCGTGCATGGCGCCGCATGCAGCTGGTGTGAGGTTTGTTGTTTGTTTAAGCGCCACGCACGGCCGTATATTATCGGTATCACGCACGCAGCCACGCGACGTGCCCATCCCTTCGCGCACCCTCGCAAGCCACTCGAGCATGTAAGATAGCACCGGGCACCTGTCAATGTATCTAAACCATCTATAAGGCTTGCCATATAGGATAAACAATGATACGGTAAAAAAAATGTAGGTCGTCTCCCATATAAGAGTTAACTATACATAACTTAAGAAACTTTATGCGTGAGAAAACTGTCTAAAAAATACGTGTTCATTTCGATCATCATATAAATTATCTCTAGTACTATTTATAAGTGATATGACAATGGTCAGAGACAATTAATTACTGTCTCAACCATTGTATATGCTCTTAGTTTACTATTAACTAAGTACATTCATATACTCAACAAGAACCGTACGTGGAGACCAAGGATATAGGGCACACAATCCTTACTTCTGTGACAATCGTGCGTGAAAATAAGAAATGTAATTGTGTTTATGGGCATCAAGTGTTTAAACATTTCGGTTTCAACGGTGTTAGGTTTTGTGTCGATTATGTGTACGAGTAGGTTACATGGACTCCGTGTTGTAATAGGCAGGGTTGATTTAGAGTTAGAGTCGGACTCTAGCCATATCTCCACTATATAAAGGGAGGCAGCCCTGCTGTAACCAGGTGAACGACTTCATAATAGTAGCATAGACAAGAGTAGGTCAACGCCCGGCATGTGTTCTTGACCTATGCAGCTGATATGCTGCGGTACTATGGATTGGGGAGGAGCGTCCATAATCAAAGCCCCATAGATGTATGCGAAAGCTGAACTGCGTTAACAAACATCTTGTCTCATGAGGTCGTTCGTGATCTTGCATCGGCGCAAATACTAACAAACG
>SPJY01009385.1:639017-667079 GCA_005191435.1 Raddia distichophylla
CGAATAAGTGAGTTGCCCATCTTTTCTTGTAAGTTTAAACTTTTGGATGAATGTATGGTGCACAAAGCGGTATCAGGGCCATCTCAAGTTCTAGTCATGTATCCACTTTCTAATACACGTGTTTGAAATCAGAGGGAGCCTCTATGTAAAGTTGAGTGTTGCATCCACGCAAGGGAGAGTGTTGTACGTATAAGTAAATTGCCTAATGTTGGATGTACAAATAAATTGTCTACCTTTTCTCATCAGTTTAAACTATTTGGTGAATTGATCGGTGGGTTAATCGATGCAACTTAATAAGGTCTTACAACTAAAGGTCTCATGTTTGAGTCTTGATAAACACAATTATACCGACTCCTATTCCATACATTTGAGGCATGGGGGAGCCTCCTCGTGAGGGGAAGTAAGCGAATTGCTCACCTTGGCTTTTGGAGAATTAAGGGAGTCTACACGTGATGGAGAGTGTTGGAAGTATGTAACTGAATTGCTCGCTTTGGCTTTTGGATGAACTGGTTGGTGAATGAAATTAAATATGGTCGAGGTCCTATGTTCAAGACACGGCTAGTGCATTATGAAAAAAATATTTGCGGTACACTTTGAATTCATATCAAGTTCGGCCTAACATATTCACTCAGGAGTCGTGATATGGGCCACACAAAAGGGCTTGGTCTAGCTATCATTGACTTACCTTTCTTTTGAGAGGGTACAAAGAAGGCGCACACAATTCACTCTCTAACTCCAAACCCCTAAACTAACACGCACGCAAATGCCAGGCTCTCCATATGCAATTATCCCTTTCGGGCCATGCTCTAGAGATATGATCAAATTGGGCGTATCCCCAGAGACAGGCTCGCGGGATGCAATTGAGCGCATTGCGCAACTCCGCAAGCCCCTAATGCACACAATCAAACAACTTCTCTTCTCAGCCTGTTTCAGTTTGTGCAAACAATCAAACAACACCTCTTGCATCCCACCAACCTGCATCCCACCATCCTGGCTGAGCCTATAGGAGCAAGCTCACTTGAGAAAACAACCAAACAACCTATTAAAGACCCGTTGTATTTTACTATAAAAAAGACATGTTGTATCTTTGTCACGCCCTTAGCGACACAATAAACTAAAGTAACTCAAGAAATTGACACTACAAGATCCATTGCAGACTACCAAGCCAAGTTTCAAGCGTTCTTGCCTCGCCGAGCTACCAAGAGATCTCCATATTTAGATGTTCATGGCAGCTGCTGCACAGGCGTGTCATGACAGCAGAAGCCCTGCTTCAACGCCAGCTCCCAAACGACTACTTCTGCCCCTTTGCAGACGTAACTTAGAGACACCTAAGCACATTTTTCCTACAATGCGACTTCAGCACCTTCGTCTGGGCCCGGCTAGCGGACTTGCTAAGCACCCCTCAAATCAACCCAACCAGTTGGTCCTAAATAGATTGCTTCGTGAGCTGGTGGGCAAGCGTCGCCTCCCAGGGTGGCCTCCACTTGCATTATCCTCTATTATTACAGCCACAATTTGGCAACTCTGGTTGGAGCGAAACAACCGTGTTTTTTGTCAGGTCGACCGGCTCACTCTGGTTTTCTTGAATTTTTTGCTAGGCGACCTACGCCTTTGGGAGGCCGCATGTGCCAAATTTGTAATTAGTTAACTTTTTCTCCTCCGCACCCTATACTCCTCCTCACTTTTTGATTGATACAAGGCAGCTCTCCTGCCTTTTTTTAAATGCCTTCAAGCCTGTTTGAATCCGTCTTATCTTGTTATTTGTCAGTTGAACTTAATCGACTTAATGAACGCCATACTCTTCAGCCTCAACAGCTCAGCGCTAACACAAAACGGGCGGTTGATTCACGCTACTTCGTTATTTGAGTGTTTCACGACGGTTCAAAGCGAATCAGAGACCGGAAGTTCCCGTTGAAAAGTCCGGTTCACGATGGCCTTTCATACAGTATAGGCGAACAATTTATTTTCCCATTTCCTTTTTTCAAGCTTGAATCTTTTTCCCATCTGTATCTTAAAAATCACACAGCTATTAGAAGCCCCAGGTGTGCCTTTTGGAAGTGCAACAGCTGCATATGCCTCAATAGAGCATCTCGCTTTGGAACGGCCATATGGCCGGCTTTCCCACTACACCTCTCTCTCTTCAGTTCTTTGCTTTGTGAGCTAGAGAAGAAGCGGTAGGTGGTGCATTTTCTTGACATATAAAAAAGGATATGCTTCCCGGCCTCTGATTTGACAGTGTGCGTGCTGATCCAAAGACGTCTGCTCTTTTGCCTCTCGTCTTCTGTTGCTTTGGGGTGCAGTTGGAACTTGCAAAGAACGACGTCTCTCACCTCACGTCCTCACCCCACACCACTTGGTGTTTTTGACGTGTTTTACAATGACTTCGGCCTCTCGATCGATCTCTCGCTCATCTCATGCGTTGCGTGTTGCTCACCGGGAACCGATCTGACGACGGAAGCTAGCCTCTTCCCGGGTTAAATAGTTAATTAGCCTTCGAGACGCGCGCAGGAGCGAAAGACATTTCGATTCTTGCTTTCGAGTAACCAGAATGCGTTGCAATTCCAAACCCCGTCCTGTCACGCGCGTAGATATTAGCGTGACACACGCTGACAGCAACGCGCACCGAACACAGTAGCCACATCCGCTTGGCGTTCCGTTCGACGACCCAACCCATGCCCACCGGACGGACCAGACGGCCCGTGGCACGTACTAGTAGGCCTGTTTATGGGTGGTTTTATATAAGTCCAGCATGGGTTAGGGTATTTTCAATGCCATCTCCATATATCGCTATCTTATCATTATTCATCCAGTTTTCTATTATTAATCTATCTCTTCCTATATTGCTCTCTCTTATATTTTATTCCCTACCAAGTGTTACAGTAATATGTTAGGGACCGTATAGCTATAGCATTGGAAATGCTCTTATATTAATGCGGTCTGCTGCAACTGCATAATGCTGCGGTTCGGATGGGTTTAGATGGGTGGGTTACAGTGGATAGGAGGGAGGGGCCGAGGCTCGAGGGCGAGGTGTTACCTGTGCTGTTGTGCATTAGTGCAGAGGAGGCCAACATTGTGGCGCCGACGCCCCGTGCTCGAGCACTGTCTGGGAGGCATCCGGCTCCTTGTGGGAGCTACGCAGGGGCGATGGCTCGCCGGCGGTCGTTCGTAGCCATCACAGTGGCCGAAGTTGTGCTGCATGGCCTCGTCGGCCATCGCCAGAGCCGTGACCATAGTCGTCGACGTGGCTGTGGCCGGAGTTGTGTTGCATGGCGCTTTCGGCCGTGGCCATAGCCGTTGCCGATGGAGAATTGAGGGGGCGACAGCGGCTGCTAATCCAGTGGAGGCTAAACCTACTATGGCGGCTGGGGGTGAGGAATGAGTATTATTGGTTGTCTAGGGTTAGTGGATGATTTTACACCGGTGGATGCCAATCCAATGGGTCTGAACTGCTGCCCACTAATTATACCCGAGGCGGGTATAGGAGAAACGTGAACCCGACCCCCCTCAACTGGTGCCCCGATCCGACTCTTGCCCCGATGGAAAAGGAAAAAAAGAAAACCAACCGGATCGGATCGGGTCGGGTAGACTGGAAGGATCGGGTTGAAATCTAGAACTCTACACATAGCGAACCCCGACGAGATCCTCTGCAGTACTTCCCCACCTGTCAGTGACTCAAAGTCAGAGGGAAGTACTGCAGAGGATTTGCTTCCTAGCGAACCACTAGGTGGGCTATCAGTTTGATGGGTTTCAACCCAACCCACCCGTTGCTTTAACAAGTACTCCGTAATAAAAAACGGTTTGGTTAGCAACCCATTCCAACCCATTAACCAAGTTTTTACGCGGTTTGTTGTGGCTGGTTCGGGTGGGTTGGATGAATTCACCGAACCATGAACAGCCCTAGTATGTAGCGCGCCTTAAAATTTATTACGTGACAGCAGCTTGATTTTGCCTCGTCGGCCGCGACCTCGCCACGAGCCTCGACTGCTTGCGGCTGAAGGCTTCGGCGATGGGCGCGGCGATAGTTGCCGCAGCCGTGGCGGTGACGGTGCTCGTCGTCCTCTCGACGGCGGCGGCGTTCCCGTTCTCCTCGCCGGCGCCGCCGTTGCCGAACCCGTGGTCAGGGTTCCAAAACCTTTCGGGGTGCCACATGGGCGAGCAGCGGGAGGGCCTCGCGAAGCTCAAGGACTACCTGAGCCACTTCGGGTACCTCCCGCCGCCGCCATCCTCGTCGCCGTTCGGCGACGCGTTCGACGCCGACCTGGAGGCGGCCGTCGCCACGTACCAGCGCAACTTCGGCCTCAACGCGACGGGGGCCCTGGACCCCTCCACCGTCGCGCAGATGGTCGCGCCGCGCTGCGGCGTCGCCGACGTCATCAACGGGACGTCCACCATGGACAGGAGCAACTCCTCGGCGGCCGGCGACGGCGGCCGACACCTGTACACCTACTTCCCCGGCGGGCCGACATGGCCACCGTTCCGGCGAGACCTCCGGTACGCGATCACCGCGGCCTCGGCGGCGCCCATCGACCGCGCGACGCTGAGCGCTGTCTTCGCTCGAGCCTTCGCGCGATGGTCGGACGCCACGCGGCTGCGGTTCGCGGAGACCTCGTCGGCGTCGGACGCCGACATCACCATCGGCTTCTACGCCGGGGCGCACGGCGACGGCGAGGCGTTCGACGGGCCGCTGGGCACGCTGGCGCACGCGTTCTCGCCGACGGACGGGCGGTTCCACCTGGACGCGGCGGAGGCGTGGGTCGTCGGCGGCGACGTGGCGGCGGACGCCTCCGGCGCCTCCGCCGTCGACCTGGAGTCTGTGGCGGTGCACGAGATCGGGCACCTGCTGGGGCTCGGCCACTCGTCGGTGCCCGGCGCTATCATGTACCCGACGATCCGGACGGGCACGAGGAAGGTGGAGCTGGGGCCCGACGACGTGCGGGGCATACAGAGCCTGTACGGGACCAACCCAAACTTCAAGGGCGTGTCGCCGACGTCGCCGGCGACGAGCAGCCGTGACATGGACAGCAGCGAAGGCGCGGGCTTGCGGCCGGGGAGCGCGTCCGCCGCTGTGATTGTGGCTGGTGGCCTGCTGCTAGCGATGTTGACTGCCTAATCCTTGAGGTTGCCGCGCGCGCTCCGTGCCGTCACCTCCATCTCTCCTTCCATCTCTTCATCGATTGATTATTGATTTTTGGATGGATTCTTCTGTACATTACTAATGTATATAATAACACTATAGTACATATTTTCGTGCATTAATCATATGTAATATGCTTTTCTCTTGGCAAACTCACCTCTTGCTTTATCTACTGTCTCTCTTTAAACTTTGTTTTATGCTATATCCTTGTATGACTCTTTTATGACCTAACACTATTCGTAAAAGAGAGCGACAACAGGGTAGGCGACTGCCCTCGCACGCGCCTCCCTCGGGCTCAGCTATTGGCGAGGCACGGACGAGGCGCATACGACTGCCTTTATGCAAAGTCATTCATAAAAAGGTCATAAAAGTGTATAACATTAAGAGGATTTTGCATATTTGCTCCATAGTTGAGGGACATTGTATATATGTTTCGTAGTTGTTTGCCTTCTAGCAAATATGTCATACTTCAAAATTTTGAGCAAGATATTCTAGTTTTGATAGGTAACAAAACTTCTCTGTCCCTCCTGTTTGTGGGTAAGGTTAGTGCACGTTTCAGCAACAAGCGTGCACGTTTCAGCATGACATGAAATTTACCATGTGTCGCCATGTTCATACATAAAATTCACATTTCAGCATTAATCACAATAAAATTCCATAAAAAGACATCACATAATGCCCTCCAGGATCATGGCTGCTAGAGATAGAGGAGAGAAGCGTAAAGGTCTTTTTACCTATCCAAATTTGCCAAATTTGCTCAAATATTTGAAATGGGGCATATTTGCTATGAGTCAACCAACTAAGGGTAAATATGCATTACCTCTCAACTTTGAGGCATATATGCAAGTCCCTCCCAAATATGGGACAAATATGTAAATTTCTCTAACATTTAAGCAATAAACATGCCCTTAGGACACTCTTGTGATGGTATCACAAACCAACTCTAAGCATGCAATGCCACGCAGAAACAACAATAGGATAAACTTTGCAATACATATTATCAGACAATTTTTTTACACAAAATTGCAAAATATGAATTGACTGCAACTGGATCTTAGTTGATTCCTGCCACCTTTTGATTGGCTTTGTGTTGTAGTCTTTCCCAGCATCTAAAAACCTAACGCTTTGTATTTTTAGCCAAAACAACTGAAAATTATAATCTAAAAAACTTATAACCCTTTGAGATAGGTCTTGTGGAGTACACAAACTTATATATTAAAAATATTTAGAAACTCTGAGAAGAACACCACTTAAAACCTCACAAAAAAGACTACAAATTGGAGTGCACTGTTTGACTTGTACAAAGAACAAATTAAAAACTTTTAATTTTAATTTAACCTGTAAATAATTGAGGCACACCTGTTTAGAGCATATAGTCCATCATGCCATGCTCTCAAAAAAAAAATTCCATCATGCCATAGTGGCGGTGGCGCATCAAGGCGTTGCCTCGAACCGTGATTATTATTTACCCATTATTAGGGGTGGCGGGTAGGGTGTGCCATTTTGACAATGAGTCCAACAATTATTATGAGGAGGAGGGTGGGGTAGAGGCGAATCCAGGGGAAATATAGCCTTTAGAGATAAGGAAGACGGGTGAGGTAGGGGTATTCACTGGAGATGACGAACAAAACACGAGCGTCACCGGAAGGAGGTGGAATCAGGGAAGCAAATCCTCTACAGTACTTCCTTCTGACTTTGGGTCACTGACAGAGTGACAGGTGGATCTCGTTACGGAATCAGTGGATGCAAAAACACATGTTGACAATAAGAGGATCTTCGATGTTGGTTTTTCATCCAAGGGCCAAAAAAATTGACTGAGATCCTAATTTCTAGTTGATTGACAATTAGTTAGTCATTTTATAATTCTCTCTCTTTCTATGTTTTCTCTCGATAGAAATAACATTTCGTCCTCAATTGTTTGTTTAATTTGCCTTGTTTCACATGGAAATCATTTCTTACATATGAAATAACCATGACCTTTTTTTTACTTTTGGGCATCCATAATAATTAGAGGCAATGTTGTTTCTAACGTGGGACCCATAATTGACTTGCATCCAAGTTGAGATCCACAAATGACTTTAGAGGCTTAGAGCCTCTTCGCGTAATAGTTAAAAGATAATATTGCCTATAAGCTACAGCCCACTACATGTCCTAGCTAGTCATAGCTAGACACCATTGGTGTCTCGAGAAGGAAGGTACTTAGGCAAAGGCCCATTGTACGAATCACCCATTATATTTTGGGCTCTTTTACGGTACCTACTGGACGTTTTTTTAGTTTTGGGCATCCATAATAATTAGAGGCAATGTTGTTTCTAATATGGGACCCACAATTGACTTGCATCCAAGTTGAGATCCACAAATGACTTCAGAGGCTTAGAGCCTCTTCGCGTAATAGTTAAAAGATAATATTGCCTATAAGCTACAACCCACTACATGTCCTAGTCATAGCTAGACACCATTGGACATTGGTGTCTCTAGAAGGAAGGTACTTAGAGGCAAAGGCCCATTGTATGAATCACCCATTATATTTTATAGATAAAGAGTGACATAAAACCATCCACGTTTGTAAGACTGTTTTTGAGTACCCTCTCTGTTGGTGATTCATGAGCGGCCCACCCCGAGATGGGCCTTGGGCCGATTCCGTACCGGCCCACCGCACGTACAAAAGGTCCGAAAGGCTATCCTTGGCCGTACCAAAAGGAACGTTTAGCCCGCCGGGGCCACCCCCGGGCTTGACCAAGTCAACTGCGCCCCCAGCGGCGTTGCGTACCTCCCGGGCTATCCTTAGCCCGGAAGAGGGCCACGCGGACAGTCCGCCTGCCCCTGGACAGGTGGCGACAGCGGTCGTGCCCCACCATACTTTCCGTGTCCTTGATCGGGAAGAATTGTACATCCGTGGAATCCGTAGTCCGGGGAGAGGCGCGCGGGCAGCTCGCCTTGTCGTTTGCCCCTTAGGCAGATGGCAACAGCTGCCACGCTACGCGACGCCCCCAACGGGTGGCTTGGAGCTGGCTCGGTCCAGTCAATGCTATATTGGGATAAAAGAAAAGTGCTTTCTTCCTGCGCAGCCTGCTTCCCCGTATTGGTATTCCAAAACGAACACGTGTCCAGTACTAATCAGACCGGCTTCTCTTTGCAGGCCACAGACAGGACGGAGCCCCGGAATGAGACAAGGACACTGCCGTTAAAGCAGAGATAGGCGCGGGGCCCGCCGCATCAGCTTTGGGCGACCCGCCGCACCTATAAAAGGAGGGACCTGCCCAACGTGAAGGGGATCCCTCTGAGCTCCCAACATCCGAAGCTTCCTTAGCAGTAGCTGTAGTCCTTAGCCACCTGAGTGTCCGATACTCCCTTGTAAGCTCGGGATCGGCGCCTCCAAGCCCGGTCTCGGCACCTTTGTACTGTTTTCCACCGTATAATCAACGAAGGCTGGAGTAGAGCTGTTACTCGGCAGTGGGGGCTCGAACCAGGGTAAAATCACCTGTGTCTTCACGGTTTGTGTTTCCCTCGCCTTTCTCTTTCTCCCTCTCTCTCTCTCACCGTGCGACGGATCTGTACCCGGATCGCCAAGTCGCACCAGGTCTAGTCTGGGAAGACCGCGCGGCCAGAGCCCCCGCGAGCTCGGCTGCCGCCCCGGGCTGCTGAGAAGGGTTGTCGTTGGGCCTCACTCCAACTACAAATTCGTCTGCCGGTCCGTGGACCCGCGGCCCTCCGAGGCGCGTTTCCCAGACACCGACACTCTCTCATTCTCAGATGCAGTCTTAGGCTTAAAATTATTGTGCAACTCCTATAAGTTGTATAAGCTACATTTTTTGTCTATGATAAGTAACACCTAAGTTTAGAGACAATATTGTTTCTAACCATGCATAAAGGCACTACTGGTTCCACCTTATAGGCAACACTGTAACAGCCAACCGGCTTACAGACATTCCACCTTAGGCCTTGTATATTTCAGCTTAACGGAGCGTAACGGAGCGTAACGTAGCGTTTCAATAAAATTTGAGAGTATTTAAAAAGTGGTTTAACTATTATAAAAAATAATTTAAAAATAGTTTTAGAATCTTTTTTAGAACTATTAAAAAGCTAAGAAAAATCATTACAAATTATTACATCAAATAGGCTATATTAAAAAGATAAATTTTGCTGAAACGCTACGCTAAACTGAAATGTACAAGGCCTTAGACTGGCTTAGAGGCTACACTGTAACTACTGTGATCCTCTTACATCGTCCGGCTGGCTTGCCATCCAGACGCTGACCATACCAAAATCAGGATAATACAAGCGGCGGACAGTCGGACACGTGGTTAGTCAGGGTCAAACCAGTGACACCGTCCCAGCGTTTATCCTGTCCGGGGGCAGAAATTTCCAAGTCATCGGAAGCTTCTATGCTCGGCTTCGTTAGGTCGGCCGCCCCTCCATTTGGTCCTCGCATGCATTAACATATTACTCGTAATTCTCATGACTTTCTCGTTCCAAATTCTCAAGGACTGTACGTTACTACATGGCGGAGTAATCGTTGTTGCTGTTGTTGTCAGCGCCTACGGAAACATATCGCGTCACGTCCATCGAAAAAGATGCACCCGGCCCGTGCAGATGCAAAAATACAAATGCTGTCACTGTACATGATGATATGGATGATTAGGTAAAGGCGTAAAGCTATCCCTCGTGTCGACGAACCTTTCATTCACGCGTTGCTCTTGTCGATGTATACCTGATTAGCAAGCTTGTTCAGAATCTTTCCTCTGTAAACGACGATTCCAAGATCAGCATTTTGAAGGCAGGGCACGATGCACTCGGTCTCCGTTTAAACCGTTTTAAGATAAGGTTAATTGGATTAGATAATTAGCTTAATATAGATAGCAACTCATTTTTTGTGCTTGGCATGCTAGGCTAACACGTTTTTTAACCAAGTTGGCTGATCTTGAGCTAGCAGATTTTTGTCCTTTGGACTTTTTAAGGTTAAATGATACTCTTTTGAATACTTTTAACTTTTTTATGTTATTTCTCAAAAACTTAATAACACAAGGTCAACAATCTCTTAATTATCAACAAGGCGAGCTGCCCGCGCGCTTCTCCCCAGGCTACGGATACTCCGGGGAGGTACGATTCTTCCTGGTCAAGGCCGAGAAAGCGTGGTGGGGCATGGCGGCTGTCGCCACCTATCCAGGGACAGGCGGACTGTCCGCGGGGCCCTCCTCCGGGCTAAGGATAGCCCGGGAGGTGCGCGACGCCGCTGGAGGCGCGGTTGACTTGGTCAAGCCCGGGGATGACCCCGGCGGACTTAGATGTTCCTTTTGGTACGGCCAAGGGTGGCCTTTCGGACCCTTTGTACACGCGGTGGGCCGGTACGGAACCGGCCCAACGCTCATCTCGGGGTGGGCCGCTCATGAATCACCAACAGATAGGTGAAAGAAATATTAAACGGCTGAACAATTGAACAGATAAAATGATCGAATTTTAAAAGTTTCTTGAGATAGTCTCGATATTCGAATCCATTTCGTTTATCTTGCTTTGTAAAGCGTTAGGACCCATCTTTGAGACAGGGAAAAGAGACTAAAACACAAAGCATATATCTTTTTAAAACGTATATAAACCGTTAAGAAAAAAACATAGACTAGATACCGTTCACGGTGGAGTACGTGCTAACCCGTCGTCAACGGCATTGTCCGTGCATGCGTCCAAGCTACTACTTCACGACAGACGCATGGAAAGAGCAAGCTGAGCGGCCAAGCAGGCAAGCCTTCCTGATACATATACGAGTGCTCTACCGATGATCAGCAGTTCAGCACGCCCAACACGTAACGCTCTAGCTAGCTAGCTTCACTGATCAGTGCCAGTGATCATCAGCGCTCGTCCGAACCCGATCTCTAGCTTGCACGGCGGCGAGAATGGAGATGAGACGCATCATGCTGGCGCCGGCGCTGCTCCTGGCGGCGCTGATGGTGCTCGCGCCGCCGCCGGCTCTGACGCCGCGCGGCGGCGTGGCCGTGGCGCGCGCCGCGATGCCGTGCTCGACCGTGTACAACGCGCTGATGCCGTGCCTCGCGTACGTGCAGTCGGGCGGCGCGGTGCCGCCGGCGTGCTGCGCGGGGATCAAGAGCCTCGTGGCGGCGGCGAACACCACCGCCGACCGCCGCGCCGCCTGCGCCTGCGTCAAGAACCTCGCCGCCGGCGCCGCGGCGCCGTACGTCAGCCGCGCCGCGGGGCTGCCCGGCCGGTGCGGCGTCCAGGTGCCGTTCAAGATCAGCCCAGATGTCAACTGCAGCGCGTACGCCATACAAAGCCCAGAAAATTTCCCTCCTTAATTTGTTTAGCTTTTAATTTGGTGAAATCTCGCAAGGTTTTGAGATCTCTTTTTCAGAATCTCGGATCAAAGTTTTGAGATGATTATTTTTTTTCCTTTTGCAGTGTAAACTGAGGAGCACTCGGCCCGAGCTCTCAAGCGTGTGCAAGTGCAACCGTGATGACACGGGGATGGTATTTCTACTACTTGCTCGTAACCGTAGTGAAGATTGTGAATCGTCCTACTGTACCTACACTTCGATTGTGTTCTGGCCGTGGGCCCGTGGGGTGCTGAAGATATATGTACGATGTGGTACAGGAGACTGAATTATCAAATCAAGTGTACGCTGATCGTTATAGCTTGTAAATATGTGTTCCACTGTTTCGAGCGGGAGAACTACTCATTCCCCTGATAAAAGAACGAATGCTTTTAAAAAAACAGGCGACCATTTCTAACTTTTTCGACGGACGAGCTTTAATTAAAAAAATCGGTGGTGATGCTAAAAAAATGAAGATAACATTAGCACGAAGCTATATATATACGAAACTGCATGACACTATGAGATTACATAAAACATTATAAAACTACATAAAACTTTTATAAGGCTATGAAACCACACGATGAAAACTATATGAAACCACATGAAATCGGCCGCTTATTTTCTGCATTACATGCACAAAAATGCAACCACAACATGTAAACACATTCATAGGACTGTTAATTAATTGCGACGATTGCATGCACAATCAAGAGTCCAAAATAGTTTGGTGTGTGCTAAAAATTCCTTGTTACAAATAAAATGTCTCCTGTGGTGAGTGGTGGTGGTCGTGTGGTTTATCAGTCATCTCTGACTCTCCGTCATCCAATCTTCAATCAACGCCTCAGGTCAACCATTTTTGAGCAAGTCAAATCCAATCAAGGTCATCTCTTTCCTAATCTTTATAAAGCAAGTGAGTAAAATCAAATCGGATCATTAATTTCTTTCCTATTATATGAACTAGCAAGGTGGCCCGCGCGTTTGCGCGGCTAGATTTGTTTTGGCATATAGAGTTTACCTATAACTTATAATCTATCTCTAATATATCAGATCGGATTTAGGCATATAGAGATTATCTATAACTTATAATCTATATCTTGATTTATGTGAGAATTTCTTTGATCGATCTAGGCCGTCATAATTTGGTCCCACCGTTGATCGAACGACTGAAATAATTTGGGTGATGTGGACGAACGTTTATTGTTGAAAAAAGTACAAAAATAAGGACACACTATTAAAGATGCCCTCAAACCAATTTGTTGGGATGGTGAAATGCAACCTTGTAAGAAAAATTGTATAATTGCATCATCGTGTTAAATATCAAGCATTTTAGTTCGGTTGCAATACAAAAAAGTTTAGAAATGAAAACTTTGTAGGGGAAGATCAACCCGCTAGCTCCACAATTTTTGGAAATATCCTTTATTCGAATAGTGACTTTGCCATTAGACAGTGCAGCGTGTCAGGGTAGTTCCAAGACAGCGACGATTTTTTTTTTAAAATACAGCAAGATGAGCAATTAGTGTGTAGCTAATTTATTACATTATGCAATATTGAAATGATAAATACAAACATAATTTGCATACTTTGGATTCATTTTTCATTCTCTCTTAGGTCTTGTTTGGTATGCTTGACCCTCTAGATTAATCTTCTGGTTTTCTGCATCTTTGTTTTGGTAACCTATGCCATCAATTTTTTTAGCCAACCTCCTGGCTGTTTTTAGGGCTTTGTTAACCGCAGCCTCTCGTTTGGCAAAGTAAACATCCGAGTCTTTAACTTTAGTAGCTCCTTTTGTCTTCTTGATGATGGCTTTTGCGCATAGTTTTGCAGAGCACACTTCTTCATCGGTGTCACTCTCCACGATATTTCTCCTTCTCCGTTTACTGTCTCGATGAGGTTCTTTTGATGTAGATATGCTGTCTTCATAAATTTCTTCGTTTAAGGTATTTCCATCCTTATCCTTCATATCATCTTTAGGCTTCATCATGGAGCTTGATCTCTTTTTGCTATGTGGATCATGGTTGATATGTTCCTGCAGAGTTGAAATATTTAGTGAAACTTTATTGTACTGTTTCGAACATTAGCATATAGCATTGTATATGAGACCTTCTTAACACGGTTTTTCTGTGTACTTGTTGCTTTCTTTGATCTCCTTTCACTTGGTGAATCAGTGTTGACGTGTTCCTGCGTAATTGGAATATTTCAAGAAAGTTTTGTGATATGTTTTTTAAATATTGCAGTAAGAATTTAATATTTTTTGAGGGAAAAAATCTAAAGGTCTTGATTAAAAATTGAGTAATTACATACATACCTCTTTTTTGTCTTTGGATATTTTCATCTCAAGCTTTTGGTCGGGGTCAAATACTTTCTTTACCGCATAGCTTGGCGTGTCCCTTATCAAAATTTTGTTTTTAAGATTCAATCGAAAGATAAATGTCTTTCCACATAGCTCTTGTATAATCTTGGGAATTGCTTCGGATTTTCCATCCAATGTGTCAAGCAAAGTTGAGGCAGATGTATTGAGCATTCTCTTTGCCTCACCATCAAACAAAGTACACATTGAAGTAGTCGTGCCATCACTTATGTGCAGTCGAATATGATATCTAACATAATTTTATTGTCAATGCAAAGTAAATATTATGTAATAAACATTGATCAAATTGTACAATGTAAATTGTATGGTGTGCTTACAGAGGTGTTGGGTTTTCTGGATATTTATCCCAATTACTGCAATGGTACTTGTCGGATATTTTCGTAGCCTTTTTGTTGCAGCCTCTGCATGACATGTACCACCAATCTTCTTCTATTATATCGATCTTAGCTTTTGAAGTGAACACGGTATCCTATAGGTTTCATTAAAAAGTAAATATGTTAGAATAAGCTCGCCGACTCCGGCCAAATCTCTATCAAGCAAACAACACTTTTATATACACGTCAATATATGGCCCTGAAAGCTTCCTTCTCCTGCATGCGCTAGCCGCACCTCATGGCGTGCTCAATAAAAAACTGCACAAGAGCTAGCTAGGTTGCACATCGCAGTTGAGCATGGTGACGTATAGAT
This sequence comes from Raddia distichophylla, assembly GCA_005191435.1. Taxonomy (NCBI): domain Eukaryota; kingdom Viridiplantae; phylum Streptophyta; class Magnoliopsida; order Poales; family Poaceae; genus Raddia; species Raddia distichophylla. Next base: position 653,530 of record SPJY01009385.1, read on the forward strand.
ATATAAGCCAAGAAGAAGTGGTAATTCCTTACCTTATTTGGTAGGCTGTCATCGCTCATGTCATTAATTTCCCGTAATGTTTTCCTGTTGTAAAACATTTTTTCTTGTAGTGTTTCTTGGACATTTTCATTCACCTCTATCAGTTTCGGTATGGCTTCTTCAAATGGGTACCTGTATTTTTTGTTTAATTAATAAGTTTAAAGCAAAGAGATGTACTTTGTTGGTAGATATATGAAAACAGCCATGTTCCTGACTTGTCAATAAGTTTCCATGTCTCGGGTATATCAATATCTTTATATATTCTTGTGGCGCTGGTCGACCTTAGACGGATACCTATTCAAGACACATGCATTGATAAATAAATAATTGTTGCAATTGAAAAGTCAGTAATATGTCGATATTGTTGTGCTTACCATTGAATTCTTCTACTAATAATGATGCAAATATCACGACCGTTTTATTGCCGATTACATCTTCACTTAAAGAATGAGCTAGATCTCCCCATAGCGTTACACCAATCTTGTCACCTCTGGATAAAAGGCATTACAGAATAGGTAGATATTAACTTTCAATGAATAAAGAGTAATGATTGTTTTTATTAAATGTAAGGAAACGAAGGTTTTTTACTCCGCTGTCAGAAGTATAATCTCTCGCATATTTGAAGGTCGAGGGTTCGAAGAGTTTTTTCTTGTCATTCTTGATATAACTGGCTTCATCTGGACAAGTAATCCGATCACATCTGCAATATTTTGAAAATAATTAGTCAAGCAGAGTGTTTGGAAATTTTGGTACTATGCATCGGTTTATGTAATATAAACTGACCTGAAAGTTGTTGTTGTTGCCTATCTAACCTCTCCTGTAGTGTTTCTTTTGCGGCGAAGTTAAAGTAGTACTCCGGAAAACTCTTTGACGATCCTTTTCCCTCCTTTACCTTTGTATCGTTCATGAATACGATTTTAAGATGATTTTCCACGGGGCGGTATTTAGCTGATCCTTGAACTTTAAATTTGGTGAATACATAGATATGGTTTTCACTTATTTTTGGTCTATAGGTGTCTATCATATTTTTCCAGATCGTAGCATGAATCGTCTCACCCTTCAAAACAAAAAACCATTTAGCAATTCTCAATAGATGTGCATAACTTAACATGTTAGTTAAGAGAGATACCTGGTCATCCATCAGGATCATATCAAGACTCATAAGTTCATCGGTCATGTAATTTATTGAATCCCACATTCTCATTACTTTCACTTTGATGTTCCATGTTCCCCCCTGTTGTCAACTCACTTAGCTTCGGCTTCAAAAATTGGAAATCGGATGTTGAATCAGTACATGATATTTGATTGTGCTTTATTTGAAACATAAAGAAGATAGGATTATAAGAGTGAAAATGTTATATGCTAAAAATCTGAAAAACTAGGATGTAAGGGAGTCTTGCCTTCTGGATATTACTACTATTGCTGGACTTCGGCTGCGTTGGTGCAGCCCCGTTTGTCGCGACCTAGCACACACAAATCGAGGAAAATAAATAACATTACATAAAATCAATCCAAAATTTGTAAGAATTACAGTACATATATATGAATTTTTAGAAACTGAATCGCCAGATTTAGAGTTAGGATCAACCCTTAGCAAAAAAAATGAAGGGTTACAGTTCACTGGAAATTGGAAAAATTAGAAAAACTACTGTAGCTGTTGGCCTTGTACTGTCGCACTGACTCAAGTTCTTGTGTTATTTGGTGGCTGTTAGATTGGTCTTGTCCTCATGCTAAGGAGAGAGAGAGAGAGAGAGTTGTAGAGATAGATGTGGTGAGGGACAGGGAGTGGGCGGATTGGATGCTGGGGCGGTGGATCCGGCCAGATGCGGGGTGGCGGATTCCGTCGGCGTGGCGGCCTGCGGCGCTGGGAGTTGCTGGGTGGTGTCGGCTGCTGGTTTCTGGCGGATCCAGCGGCGTTGGGAGGTTTGGGGCGGCGGCGGCGAGACCGTCGACACAGCGGCGCTGGGAGGATTGGGGCGGCGTCAGCGAGATTGTTGGTGGCGCTGGGAGTAGCTGAGTGGCGGCGCGGTGCTTGTGGCGGCTGCGGAGGCGATGTGAGCAGCTGGGCGGCGTTAGTTACGGATTGTTTAAGAGATTTCGTTCGAAGTTGCCATTGAAGCTGTTCGTACCAATATATTCTCTCTCCAGCCGGCTGTGTGTTACGGATTTATATTATCTCTCCAGCCGGGTTTGTTTGGAATTTTCCTTGCAGGTTTTAAAAGGAAAAGTTGGAGCTATAATTGGAGTTGGATATCCAATTGTATCTCTCGCTGAAGAAGGAAATTAAAGTGGATTGTTGATAATGGCTATAGGATGGCTTGTTCAGGAGATCGATACGGCCAAAGTTTTGCTTAAAAATGATATTTCGCTAGCTAGGTTAGGTAGACTTAAAAACTTCTTAATTAGCGGCCTTTTAGGATCAATTGGACTGAACTTATATAATAGCAAAGTGATAAAATACATGAAGATAATTATTATCTTTTTATTTTTTCATATCAATATCATATTTCATAACTTTTGAAACCATCAATTTCATTGCAATATATTTTTTATATTTTGCATGATTGCAGTTTAAAGCATTATATGGTTAGTAACATGAGCTTGTTTTGAATTTATGAGAAATGAAATAAAATATGTAATTATTTACTGCATGGAACTGCTGGCTAAAACAGTATATGGACAGCTACTAAATTTTCCCATGCCACAGCATCGGATAATATGACAACATTTTCTTATATAAAAATGGACAGTGTTCTGTTTTTTGACATATTACTGTAGAGTGCAGATAATACAGCTAGGACATATCACACTCATTATCTTTGCAATGACTTCAATATCTAGTCAAATAAATAGCAATACATATTTGGGGCTATTACACCATTTTCACCTCACCTTTTCGACCCACAACAACATGCATATCATATAGTCCTCCTCAAGCTTGCCATCCGGTAAAAAAAATTATGAGGCATGACTTCTAAAAAGATAGAATCACATCATAGCAAGTTTTGCCTAAACTCTTTAGAAATTAGCAGTAGTTTAGTACGGAAATTATCATGTACCATATAACCACTTGTATTCTAAAATACTTTATAGATCCCATGACTTACAGCATTATAGGGCTTAAAGAGAATTTAAATATAAAACAGAAAACTAAAAGATCTCCTTATACACAATATTTCTAGCCATATTATCAGCTGGGCATTCCGAGTCATCTATCAACACCTTTAGTCCTTCTCTGTTTGTTACTCTTGAGAACGCCACATATAATTGACCATGGCAAAAGACTTGCTTTGGCAGGTATAAGCCAACCTTGTTCAGGGACTGACCTTGGCTTTTATTTATGGTCATTGCGAAACAGACGGACAAAGGAAACTGCCTTCTTTTTAGCACAAATGGCCAATTTGTGTCGGTTGGTGACATGATTATTCGAGGTATGTATACCTTGTCGCCCACATGTGTTCCTGTAATTATCTGTGCCTCAATGAATTTATTTCCAAGTTGGGTGATTGTCATCCTTGTTCCGTTGCATAAACCTGCAGATTGGTTGATGTTACGGAGGAGCATTACCGGCAAACCAACCTTGAGTTTTAGCCGGTGGTTAGATATCCCAGGTAGTTTCAGGCTATTAAGGAATTCTGTTGGATCCATGTGGTCCATGCCATTGTTTGTTGTTGCTTTGCATGCAGTGTCACCGCTTAGGTATGTCACCTCTTCACCTTCTATCTGGCTCATTATGTACTCATTTATGGCATCAACTGTTTCGTTTCTTGGACACAATATTGCTCTTCCTTCTAGGAATTATTGATTACGGTAGTTCTGTTGCAAGTTTGGGTATGTGCTTTGAATAATTGCTTCTTTTGGATCATCCCCCTTTTGTAGTAGAATGTCATCTGGGATTTCGATCCATTCTTTGCCATCATCCGGTGTTGTTGTTCCGTCACCAATGTTTATAATCCATTCCGCGAATTGAAGGACTTCATTCTTCTCTACTGGATCATCGGACATACAGGTCAGCCTCATGTTTTCTGTTAGCTTGATCATTTCGAAGTGTTTCCAGAGGTAAGAGCGCTTAATTGAGGCGCTCACTATTTGTTCTCTCCTTTCCTTTGTCACGACTGGGAGTATTTGCCTGAAGTCTCCTCCTAGTACGACTGTCATACCACCAAATGGCCTTTCATTGTCGTTGTCATTTGTGAACCTCAGTATGTCCCTTAGACTTTTGTCGAGTGCCTCAAAGCAATGCTTGTTTGCCATTGGGGCTTCATCCCACAGTATCATTGTTGTCTTCTTTAGTAGCTCCGTCAAATGGGTTCTTTGTTTGATTTCACATGTTGATTCTTCAGTTACTTTTAGTGGAATGTGAAACCTTGAGTGAGCTGTTCTCCCGCCTTGGAGAAGAAGCGCTGCAATGCCACATGATGCCACTGCGAGTACTATCTTCCCCTCGGATCGTACCTTTGTCATGATAGCTTTCCATAAATAAGTTTTCCCGGTGCCACCATGTCCTTCCACAAATATTTGTTTTCCTCGCCCTTTATTAATTGATTCCATTATCACATCGTAAGCTTTTCTCTGGTCCGAGTTGAGATTGTTAAACAGCGTAAGATGTTCCTCCATCATTTTGTCTTTGTCGTAATTCATCTCCTCGTTTATCAATCTGTTTCCAAGTTCATCAAGCTCTACCGCATTCGGTAGTTCTAGGTCTGAATAGTCTTTTAGAGATCTTCCCGCTTGCGTCATTATTTTTTGTATTTCAATCAAGGCATATGACTTCTTCTGTGAATCACTTAGTTGTAGTGTTGGAAAGTTTAGAAGAATTCTTTTCTTATGTTGGATGTCTTCGGAGAGTACTTCCCAAGTTGAGTTCCACAAATTATTTGTGTCAGTTACCTCGCACTGTGTCAGTATGGTGGTAAACAACTGACGTAACTGTGCTCCAGATGCCCAATTGGATGCCTTGTTGATGCACTCAATCCACTCGCTATCATCATCAAGAAATCACATTGCTTTGCATGCAGATTTGTATGTTTGTTGAAGAACTCCATTCACTATTCTGATCTCCTCAAAGGATCTACATCCTTTCACGGTATTGAGTAGCATTCTAAGATAGTATCTCTCGCCACTTGTGGGATGCGCGTAGTAGATTCTTCCAATGGCGTAGCCTTGTTTACGTTTTCCCCATTTTTTCCCCTTTTTCCAGACCCATTTCGTAGGGAACTCAGCATATGTTAATTGTCGTGCTTCTTCGTATTGTTTGTTTGCCTCCATCCACTTAGTAAATTTTGTTTCTTGCAATCCTTCCCTTCTAATTACCCGGCTTAGTTCTATAGAGTCAGGGAAGATGACCTGTTGTTCATTCTCTAGATGAAAGCTTAGCCTTTCAACCGGTGGATCTCTATAGTGTAGATCGAACTGGAATATCCGCCAGCATGCTTCTGTTGTTGATACGTACCTCATGTCAAGGTATCTCTTAATATCATCAGTGTAATTAGATGTATCTCCTGACCTGATTAATCCTGTCACGTGGTCATCTTCTTTGTGTACGTATTTGAACAAATATTTGGTAGATCTTGACCTATTGCACCATTCCACGTTTATATGTGCTTGGAACTTTACCAACAATTCTCTATTGTATGGCACGACATATCTGTTGTCAAGCATGATTTTTCCCTTTTCGATCTCTCTTCCATCGTTTGGTCTCTTGTATATTGGAAATCCATCCTCATCAATTGTTGTTTCATCACTAAATCTTTTCGGGAAGTGTTTGGTACAATTGCCCTCCACCATACATGGCGAATTCGGTTTATTTTTTCCCCATGGGCCATGCATCATGAAGTTTTGAACCGCTTCATATCCCTCTAGGTCGTCATCCTTGTCTGGAATTTGAGCGCCTATTATTTTGTCAATTTGCGAAGGTTCTGGGTACTTGTCTTTGAGAAATAGTAGTACGTGGGCATGTGGTAGTCCTCTTTGCTGGAACTCTATCGTGTAGATGACTGCATTTATTTTCATGGTTGTAAATAGAGTTGTATATTGTAAAAATGAATAAAATTGATATGCATATCAGTAATGGTTGATTTTGGCTTACTTGACGTCGTCTCCCCAAAGTGTTTCTTCTCTTTTATGTCTCTTAATAGCTCCTTCAGTTTTATCATGAAGACCCTGTTTACTATATCAGGTCGATCAGCTGGCTTTTGGACTCTTTGTGCTTCATCTAACATGTACTGTATCTCGGTCCACTTTGGGTTGCATGTGAAGGTTAAAAAGATGTCCGGGTATCCAGCCCAACGACAGATTGCCATGGCATCTTGCAAGTTTTGTGCTTTATTTCTCCTGCTATTTGTAAAACTTGAAGGCAAAATTATTGCCTTCCCGACTTGCTCTGTTCTTGTGTCTCCTCTCTCTATTGCATCCTGTAGTCCACGGTAGAGTTCTGTTCGAAGCTTTCCTTGATTTTGCCTGATCCAGTTTAGCCTGTTTTGCTCGATGCATGTCCATGCGTCACACCAAAATTGCAACGATAGATGCCCAGACATTAAGAGAGGTGTTGATTGATCTGTACGCTGTTGGAGATAATAGGCATAGTATTCAAGCATAGTTACGTATTTCCTTTTATATGTAGCTCCTTCCTTTTCTCTATATGGTATTTCAAGCGTATAACCATCCTCTCCGTATGGGAATAGGAGCGGGTATTGCAAGGACATGAATTTTGGATGCGTTTCGGATATCCTTTTAGGACCCATACCTTTATATTCCACAATGATGTCACGTCCTTCGCTCTCTTCAGTTGAATCTTTTACCACCAATGCTGCAACTTCATTTGCACTTGGCTCACTATTTTGGCCCCTTTTGCTTATTAATCGTAGTGTGAAATTGTGGTATTCATCTTCTTCGAATCTATCCCTTGCCATTCTGAATGCTAGAACGTTGTTCTCGTCAAGCATATTTTGCAGTCCAGTGACAATGTTAGGATCTAGTGTGGTACATCTCGAGGCACTTATTCTATTGGATAAATCATTTTCTGTGTCATAGATGTACAGTTGTGCAAAACGTGGCCTGTTGCCTTCTTTAGGTAGAAGTGTTCCAATGTGGTGGTAGTTTTGGTCATGTAGTCGAGAAATATATGGTCCTCTTCCATTATTTATTTCTTTATCCACCTTTCCTCCCGTTGATGTGAACGCATACATCGAGTTGTAAGACCTCTCATCCTTTTTGTATTTTGTTGAATCATCTGTTGTGCCTGATAACAACATTTTGAGGTAAGGTGGTGGCTCTTTTATTTGAGGCAGATTTATTTTTCATTGTTTACAGCATAATCCAAAGGAAGGTCTATTGTTTGCATGATGAGATCTTATCCTTTCTTCGTACCACATAATTGCATTACAACACTCGCATTTGTGAGTTGGCTTTCCAAAGTTCCATATGCTGCTATTGGTGTCTCTAGAAGTTGTGTTGGTATTTATCTCTGTTCTGTCTCTTGTGTTGGTCTGATTTGTTTTCTCTGTTGTCTTATTTTTCTTTTTGTTCATCTGAAGTTGAAGATGTTCTTTCCTCCTTTTTCTATCCTCAGAAGTTGTGTTGCTATTTATCTCCATTCTTGTTCCTCTAATCTCTCTTGTATTGGTCTAATTTGTTTCGTTCGTCGTCTTATTTCTCTTTACATTCCTTTGAAGTTGAAGTTGTTCTTTCCTCTTTTTTCTATTTTGTTTTACTGTTTCTTGGGACATTTTCCTGTACCGTAGCTTGTTAGGAACTTTTTCACCTATAAAAGTTGTAAATAAGGTCATCATTATTGTGATAACTTTCAAATGAAAGGTGATAAAAAAATTTTATCGTGCGAAATAATAAAGAAACAGGCATACAGATCTAATTTATGCAAATACTATTAGAAACATGAAAATGTACCATGCATTAAAATAATAGCTTTTGATGAGATGTTTATGCATGCAGCTTGTTATGGTAATGAGGATTCAACAAAATTACATGTCACATAATGTGTTCATTAGGTGAGAATTTATAATTAGGTCAGCCAAATACTATTAGAAACATGAAAATGTACCATGCATTGTCATTAATATAAAGTCAAAATAATAGCTTTTGATGAGATGTTTATGCATGCAGCTTGTTATGGTAATGAGGATTCAACAAAATTACATGTCACATAATGTGTTCATTAGGTGAGAATTTATAATTAGGTCAGCACATGCATGGCTGCAATTTTTAGTTTATCGCACTTATATATCTAGTATTTGTTATTTCTATTGTTCCATAAAATCAATTCGTATCAACTTTTTAGACCGATCGTTAATTTCATTAATATATTTTTTAACCGGACACTCTAATGGCTAGTCTTTTTGTAATTGCATGCAAAAGCAGTGCATAGAGGAAAGCAGTGGTTTGACTGATCATAAAATATTTCACTTGTATATAGCAAGAAAAAGATAACATTACTTTTTGGTAGATGTGATTAAATAAGTGATTAATATAACCATGATATTAAACATGTGCAAATTAAAACTATACTTGAAGAAGTTGATTCCCACTTTGTTTTTGCTGATCCGGCGAGGTCCCTTTCGAGTTTTTGTTGATCCGGCAAGAAATACCTTTATAGGCTAGTAGAGGAAAGCAGTGGATTGACTGATCATAAAATATTTCACCTGTATATTGCAAGAAAAAGATAACAAATACTGATTCCCACTTTGTTTTTGCTGATCCGGCGATCCCTTTTGAGTTTTTGCTGATTCGGCGAGATTCCTGTAAGGGTTTAGCATCAATTGGACTGACAAATTAATTTGTTGGCAAGCAGCAAGAACAGCCTTAGCTTTAACGTGACTTGTGTTTAGATTTTCTTGCATACCAGGACATTGTTTATGTTAAGAAAATTCAAATCGTGTCCCTCATATGGAGATGGAGATGGAGATTACCAGGCTGTGCTAGCTATACGTGGTGGCTGGTGATGGAGGCTGCTCGACGTAGGTGTTTGTCGGCCGACAACGTCGACGCAGTCTAGGTAGAATTTGAGGTACAGCAAGAGGCTGGACGCGGCCGCAAGAAATCAATAGAAGGATGTGTAACAGATATATTTTGATTTATCTCCAAAACGTAGATGGTATTGATATCTATGTGTGTAACAGATTGATTTACCTCCGAGACGTAGATGGTATTGATATCTATGTGTTTGACTGGTTGGCATGCATCCTCGATCAGGATGCTTTCTATTCATCGTAATCGTAGCGAGCTGCGAGCTGCTGCTGCTGGCTTGCTGCTGCTGCTGGCTTGCTGCTGCTGCTGGCGAAGCGGAGGATTGAGCTGAGTTGGTTTTCGCACGCGTATGTCCCGTCGTTCCGGAAGCAGCGGCGGATACTTGGATTGATCGATGTTCTATGGGATACTTGGATCGAGACACGTACGTCCCCGTCGTTCCGGAAGCAGCGGCGGATACTTGGATTGATCGATGTTCTATGGGATACTTGGATCGATGTAGACTCCAATTCGTTTCAGTTTCTAATTGGATACAAACTCTTATCTTTTTTAGTCTAAACCGATATATCTATCCTTTTCTATCTGATTCCACCATTGATCTTTTATTTTTTTTCTTGATTTATTTATGTGAGAATTTCTTTGATCGATCTAGGCCGTTATAATTTGGTCCCACCGTTGATCGAACGGTTCAAATAATCTGGGTGGTGTGGACGAACGTGGTGGCTTCTTTTTTCCCTCCTTTAATAATATAATAATAGATAGATTTTAGTCAAAACGGTTAAAGTATATAATTTTTATAATTTTTAGTATTGAACATATCCTTTATCCATCAGCCAAACACGCCGTATTTTTTTATCACGACAAATCCCTTGAATAATCAAAGGAATCAAGCCTCCCTCCCTTGAAGAAATCAAATTAGACGCCCGGTTCTCACCTCTGCGGAATAGAAATCGGAAAGTCACATTCTAGAGATCACCCATGCGGACCGTCTCGTCAGGGGCTCAGGGCCAATGGGATTCCCAGCCGCGGCGGCCCAGACAGTCACCGACATGTGGGGCCAGAGCTCCGAACTCCGGACATTTCCAGGCTCGCAAATGGCAACGACGATGCTTCTGTAGATTAAACAAATTCTTCTCTTTTTTAATCGGCGAGGCGGCCGCCTATATAAGCTGAGCAGTAGCTACCACCGCCTTCGAGCGGAGGTCGAGGCCTCGACGACGGCGAGAAAGAGGCGCGGGCTTCCTTGATCGGATAAAATTCACATTTCAGCATTAATCACAATAAAATTCCATAAAAGACATCGCATAATGCCCTCCATGATCATGGCTGCCGGAGATAGAGGAGAGAAGCGTAAAGGTCTTTTTACCTATCCAAATTTGTCAAAATTGCTCAAATATTTGAAATGGGGTATATTTGCTGACTCAACCAACTATGGGTAAATATGCATTGCCTCTCAACTTTGAGGCATATATGCAAGGCCCTCCCAAACTATGGGACAAATATGTAAATTTCTCTAACATTTAAGCAATAAACATGCCCTTAAGACACTCATGTGATGGTATCACAAACCAACTCTAAGCATGCAATGCCACGCAGAAACAACAATAGGATAAACTTTGCAATACATATTATCAGACAATTTTTTTTACAAAATTGCAAAATATGAGTTGACTGCAACTAGATCTTTGTTGATTCCTGCCACCTTTTGATTGGCTTTGTGTTGTAGTCTTTCCCAGCATCTAAAAACATAACGCTTTGTATTTTTAGCCAAAACAACTAAAAATTATAATCTAAAAAACTTATAACCCTTTGAGATAGGTCTTGTGGAGTACGCAAACTTTATATTAAAAATATTTAGGAACTCTGAGAAGAACACCACTTAAAGCCTCACAAAAAAACTACAAAGTGGAGTGCACTGTTTGACTTGTACAAAAAACAAATTAAAAAACTTTTAATTTTAATTTAACCTGTAAATAATTGAGGCACACCTGTTTAGAGCATATAGTCCATCATGCCATGCTCTCAAAAAAAAGTCCATCATGCCATAGTGGCGGTGGTGCATCAAGGATTCAAGGCGTTGCCTCAACCGTGATTATTATTGACCCATTATTAGGGGTGGCGGGTAGGGTGTGCCATTTGACAATGAGTCCAACAATTATTATGAGGAGGAGGGTGGGGTAGAGGCGAATCCAGGGAAAATATAGCCTTTAGAGACAAGGAAGACGGGTGAGGTAGGGGTAAACACTAGAGATGACGAACAAAACACAAGCGTCACCGAAGGAGGTGGAATCAGTGGAGGCAAAAATACATGTTGACAATAAGAGGATCTTCGATGTTGGTTTTTCATCCAAGGGCCAAAAAATTGACCGAGATCCTAATTTCTAGTTGATTGACGATTAGTTAGTCATTTATAATTCTCTCTCTTTCTCTCTTTCTATGTTTTCTCTCGATAGAAATAACATTTCGCTCTCAATTGTTTGTTTAATTTGCCTTGTTTATAGAAACCGTTTCTTACATATGAATAACCATGACGTTTTTTTAGTTTTGGGCATCCATAATAATTAGAGGCAATGTTGTTTCTAATGTGGGACCCACAATTGACTTGCATCCAAGGTGGGATCCACAAATGACTTCAGAGGCTTAGAGGCTCTTCGCGTAATAGTTAAAAGATAATATTGCCTATAAGCTACAACCCACTACATGTCCTAGTCATAGCTAGACACCATTGGTGTCTCGAGAAGGAAGGTACTTAGAGGCAAAGGCCCATTGTATCAATCATCCATTATATTTATCAGATAAAGAGTGACATAAGACCATCCACGTTTGTAAGGCTGTTTTTGAGTACCCTCTCTCATTCTTAGATGCAGTCTTAGGTTTAAAATTATTGTGCAACTTCTATAAGTTGTCTAAGCTAGATTTTTTTGTCTATGATCAGTAACACCAGTTTAGAGACAATATTGTTTCTAACCATGCATAAAGACACTACTGGTTCCACCTTACAGGTAACACTGTAACAGCCAACCGGCTTACAGACGTTCCACCTTAGACTGGCTTAGAGGCTACACTGTAACTACTGTGATCCTCTTACATCGTCCGGCTGGCTTGCCATCCAGACACGCTGATCATACCAAAATCAGGATAATACCAGTGGCGGACAGTCGGACACGTGGATAGTCAGGGTCAAACCAGTGACAGCGTCCCAGCGTTTATCCTGTCCGGGGGCAGAAATTTCCAAGTCATCGGAAGCTTCTATGCTTGGCTTCGTTAGGTCGGCCGCCCCTCCATTTGGTCCACGCATGCATTAACATGTTACTCGTAATTCTCATGACTTTCTCGCTCGAAATTCTCCAGGACTGTACGTTACTACCTGGCGGAGTAATCGTTGTTGTTGTTGTTGTCAGCGCTTACGGAAACATCGCGTCACGTCCATCGAAAAAGATGCACCCTGTGCAGATGCAAAAATACAATGCAGTCACTGTACATGATGATCTGGATGATTAGGTAAAGGCGTAAAGCTAATCCCAACCACTTCACGTCGACGAACCTTTCATTCACGCGTTTGCTCTTGTCGATGTATACCTGATTAGCGAGCTTGTTCAGAATCTTTCCTCTCTAAACGACGATTCCAAGATCATCATTTTGAAGGCAGGGCACGATGCAGTCGGTCTCCGTTTGAACCGTTTAAGATAAGGTTAATTGGATTAGATAATTAGCTTAATATAGCTAGGCTATCTTAACTCATTTTTTGTGCTTGGCATGCTAGGCTAACACGTTTTTTTAACCAAGTTGGCTGATCTTGAGCTAGCAGATTTTTGTTCTTTGGACTTTTTAAAGTTAAATGATACTCTTTTGAATACTCTTAACTTTTTTTATGTTATTTCTCAAAAACTTAATATCACAAGGTAAACAATCTCTTAATTATCAATTTTAGTCAAAATGGTTAAAGTATATACTCCCTTCGTTATAAAATATAAGGCGTATTTTGACCAGAGAAAAGTCAAACTTAGTAAATTTTGACCATAAATAAATCAAGTAATATGCATCGTTAGTATACCAAAGTTGTATCAAATTGTTCATATTTCAAAGCGTTTTTTGATACAATATTATATTGTAACAATTCATAATATATAATAGAGGAATCTAACAGCCAAACTCTGCCTTTAAAGACTTTTGTGGAGTCAAAATACGTCTTATATTTTGAAACGGAGGAGTAATTTATATAATTTTTAGTATCGAACATATCCTTTATCCCTCAGCCAAACACGCCTTATTTTTTAAAGGGACTGACTATTTAACAGTCAGCTGTTTTTTTTAAACTATCAGTCGATTTTCTAGACCGTTGGATTGAGATCCAACGGCCCAGATCAACCCGAACCCCACACTCTCTCTCTTACTTTCCCCTTTTCCCCTCCCCCTCCACCGCCCGACCCCGACGCCTGCTCTCTCTCGCTCTGCTCCGCGCTCCTCCTCCTCCTCCCCCGCCGCCTCCGCCACCACCCGCGGCCGGCGCCGCCGCCTCCGCCACCACC
>SPJY01009385.1:669510-732902 GCA_005191435.1 Raddia distichophylla
TCACATCTTACTGAAAACATTTTCTTGTGACAGATAGCCAAAGAAGAGGAGAAGGGTGTATACTTAAATTTTCTAAACTTCCTTATCAATGATAGCATCTTTCTCCTCGATGAGAGTTTGAACAAAATTCTTGAACTAAAAGAAATAGAGGCTGAAATGGCTAACACTATTGCTTGGAATAGCAGACCTGCTCAAGAAAGAGAGGAGCGGATGCGCGTATTTCATCAGTGGGAGAATGTTAGTCTTGTTGATCAGCATTTAGTTTTCCTTTATCTATCTTTCCTTGATCGCATGATAGTTGCTTAACAGTTTTGTGAGGAGGTGGATTTATGATCTACAATGTATTTTCAGATTGTTCGATTTGACATGAAGTTGGCAAATGAGGATGTTGGGATGCTTGCTTTCACATCAGAACAAATTCCAGCACCTTTCCTTCTTCCAGAAATGGTATTTTTATGTAGCTGTATTTTTGAATCCATTTATATGCCTTCATGCTCTGTATTATTATATAACTTCATCATTCTATCATAGTACTATTGGATCTTGAATTAGCAGTTGATGTTTGATAATATCATAATACTGTATTACTTCCACTGTCCAAGAATATAAAGGCATATTTCTTAATGAGTTTGTCCACTAAAATAGGGCTTACTTCATATTCCAATGCAAAATGAATGTGTTCTTTCCTCAATACCCCTAATAAATACCTTACTTTGGTTTGCATTCCCGTAATAACTTCGTATAGCATACATTATACGAAGTTATACGGCAATACTAATTGTTTACATTTAATCAGGACGGTGCATTTCTTCAACGTGCACTATCTTTTTACAGATTGATGATATTGTGGTTGGAGTCAATATGCTAGCAGACCTTGCTCTATCTATTTCTTATTGTCAAATTCCGAACCGCTCATCTTCATGTTGCATGTTTCACTATGATATAAGATGTCTTTGTTTGTAGTTTGTTCCAATTTTTTATTCAGTCTTCCTGCAGTACAGAGTAGTCCTTCAATGCTTTTTTCCATTTTTTCCATGAATGCTAAGAGCTTAAGTTTCAATGAAACAAATATTCACTTTGTCGGTTCAAGCAAATGAACTGAAGTGGTAGTGTGTTTTTAAAGATCATTTACGTTTGCCCTGAGACAGTGTTAAGGTAATCATTTTGCTTTTGGAATACTAAACTTTGATCTATGTATAATGTGCTGCGTTCTGTGCTTACTTTGGGAACTTGTCTACATGCTGTGTTTACTTTGGGAACTTGTCTACATGCAGATTGATGGAACCGTTGAAGAAAAATGCAGAAAAGCCAGGGTTTGCACTTTTTGCCATTGATGGAGTTCATTGTGATGGAGTTCATTGCGTTTCTAAATGGTTTCGACCTGACTATAGGTCTGCTCTTGCGTTTGATATCCTCTATTAAAGGTGCAAGCCATTGTATAAAATTATTAATTAAACTTTTTACATGTACTGCAGTTAGATGCATGTCGTTTGGTACATCAAAGCCAATACATGCTTATGGGTTAGGGGAGTACAAGTATTTTTATTTCTTCCGTTGCAACGCACGGGCAATTTTGCTAGTTAATAATAAAGAGAATAGAGTTTCCACTCTTTTCTTTTTTAGTATTTCTTCTTCGTCCGTCACTACATCAAAATTACCCAGTAATGCCACCGCTTTGATCTTGGCCGTCCATCTCTTCTCGAACGCTCCGCGCCCCCTCCTTACCCCTCGTAGGCTAGCGGCCTCCTCCTTGCCCGAAACCCTAACCGTGCTCGGCCGCCCTGCCTGCGTCGCCCTCGCGTCTCTCTCTCGGTCTCCCACTCCCGATTGGCCTCTCCACTGGATCGGCCGCCGCTTTTCTCCCTGTTCCTCTTCTCGCTCCACGTCGACGAGCGTACCCGACCCCTGCCCCATCGTCGAGGTCGGCCCCTCGTCCTTCGAGGTGCACTGCCTTCTCCCTGGACCTGTTCTTGCACGAGTGGCGCCGCGGATTGGGGGCAGGAATCGATGGGATGTTGGTGCAGATCTATCCGCGTTGCTCCATTCTTGGAACCCCGCATCGTGGCGTGATATGCGATGCTTCTGCGGCCTGCGATCCGTAGCTCCATCGCTCGTCGATCCTGAGTCGTTTTTGAGGGAGCGCAAGGGCGAGATCTGCGTTGCACTGTAGCTCGATGTGTGCATTTAGGATCTGGCCGCCTTTGGTTGCGTTCCTGGTGCCCGTGTGATATGTCGAACCCCGAACTTGCACACCGATTGTGGTTCGGATCCGCTTGATGAGAGCGCATGTTTCCAGAAAACGATCAAAATATTTTCTGTAGCATGCATTAGTTAGTTCTTGTGCAATATATAGTTAGTTCTTGTGCAATATAGCACCTTAGCATCAACAAATTGAATTTTGATTAACAATCTAATCTCCTTTAGAAGATTTGCCATTAAGCATCTGGCTTCTTAAGCATAAACCAACCCAGCTTGAATATTCATTGCGTCCATCTCCCTGCTTCACACGGCCATTCTCCATTCTTTTCTTAATTCTGTTTGGGATAGCAGTCTATGTTCTGCATGTTGGCATGCTGGCAATCTCGGGTTATATAGATTCTTGATGCTCCTGAATCATAAAATTTGCTTCACTTGAAATATTGTGCTATGTGCCAAATTAATGCATATTGATATTCTTAAATCAGGGGAACTAAATGCATGCATATGTTTTAAGGGGGTAAATGGGCCACGGTAGTTCAAAAGGTGTTTTGGAGATGAATTAGTGTGTTGAAGTCTAGATTAGAGAAGATTTTCTGCTACTGGTAGGTGCTATTGGAGCAATTGGACAACCAATAACAGGCTGTGTAAGAGTCTAAATCAGTTTAGGAGTTTAATGCCACGTAAACAATAATACAATGACTGCCAAACCATATATGGAATCTGCTGTTCTCTCAAAAAGATTTGCACAAGATAGAGCCTTTTTCCATCTTGTTATAGGTTGCCTTAGTTCTTTTAATTTTTTGTATTCCAGAATGACAGAAACACCCTTTTTACCACGTGAGAGGCTTTTTAAGCAGCAGCAGTATTTTCAAAACTTGACCAAGCACACTCACCTGAAGGGGCGCTATGATGTGATCACCTCTGTCGGCATCCCCCTTGCGCTTGCTGCCTCCAGCTTGTTCCTGATTGTAAGTTTGGAACCTTTGCCACTGCTACCTGTGTACCTGTGTTACTCGTTTTCTCTGTTATTGTTTCCGTTCAGCCGGTGACGTGTTTCTTGTTTTGCAAACAGGGCCGTGGCATATATAATATGTCACATGGTATTGGGAAAACGGAGTGAACTTTCGTGGACTTTTGCTATTATATTAATCTCATTCTCAGTATTTGGGCTCCAGAGTGATCCTTCTAAGGCTATGAGCCTATTGCTAATTGATAAGGGGCTAGGTATTTGGGCCAAGCTTATGGGGTTAGGGGTGTGAAAGAATGTTTATTTCTCCCGTTGCACCGGGTATTTTTGCTAGTAACAATTAATACGGAGACAGAGAGGGATGAAATATGTCAAACACAAGATGCGCACTACTAGAAAACTAGGCTAATATACTAACACATCAGTACCGGTTGGATTGTAACCGGCAGTGATAGTGGCATCAGTACCGGTTCATAACAATAATAGCGATTTGGAGTTTTAGTACTGGTTGGAGTCAACAGTAAAGATTCCTTTCTGAAGAACCGAGCTAGGCAGCTAGAGGGGGTGAATAGATGCCATAAATTTTCGACGCTATCGCTTTCACCAAAACCCGAACAACTTGACAATTATGTGTACCCATAGCATGCATGATTAAGAGTCATGTAATATGTGAAATTTTTTAATCACAATACTGGTTATCAAATGTCCAAAAGAGAGAAATCAATTCAAATCTTGCTTTAGAAAAGAAGACCAAGCCAAAAATGATCAAAGCCACTTTCAGAAAAGTAAAAGCAGATTCTTCAGAATTTGTTCTCACTTGGATCAGAGAGATGGGGCTTTCTGTTGCTCCAAAAATTGTGGAAATTTTTCTCCTTATGCAAACATGAGTCGTGAAGCACTCCACCAAACATCTCCGCAAGATTCCTTGCGTAGAAAATATAAAAGATTAAACATCACGAGCTGTGAAGAACTTCGAGCAGAAAGTTTGGGGCTTGGTTTTTACTTCATAGCTCCCAAATGGATAAACTAGTGGACTTCAAATTTTACCATAGATGGATATATGAGTCACGCATCTTTTCCAACTGTAATCATCCCAAAATGATTTTTCTAGATTTTTATAAAAATCTTTTACTGACTGCTGCGCGGATAAAAGGGTCAATATAGATTATCAACAAGTCAAGAAATTGATCTCTTGTCTCTCGTCTCGTATGGTTGCAAAGTGTGTATCAAATCATATTAGCAACCCTAAGGCATCATAGACCACCAATAACCAGCAAGAAATATTCCAAGTTATTCGCAAAACAAGAGCTCCAAAAAGGGAAAATGAAAAAGAAGAAGAACTATGAGCAAATCAACACAAGATATTCACGAAGAAGAATAATTTCATTGCATAGAAGTTGGGGGATTACAAAACACAATCCATATGGTTACAAGCACTCTAAGTGTCACCCAAAACACACCCAACTCACCCTCTCTATTTCTGAAATTTTTAGCTCTAAGGGAATGAGGAGGTGCTCCTCTCCCCCTCTATTTATAGCCCAAGGGTGAGATGCTCTAAACCCTACAGCCCATCTCCACCTTCATTTGAGGATGAGTGGTGTACAACTCACACACTACAAAACACACTCCCGAGACGGAATATTCTCCACATATTCCTTCGGAAAATATCTTTGCAGCTTCCTCGGTCGCTAGCCCAAGCCTGGGCCCACCGGTCAGATCAACTTCGCCACTAGGTTACCGACGTCGCAGCCTCCGGCTGCCTCTGATTCCTTGCCATGGCTAAGCTTCTCGAGTACACCATCTCATGTGACCGCCAATTCGTCGAACCCGGTCGCCTACACGCCTCCGGACGGACCAGCCTCTAGCTGTCCCCGCGAAGCGGCAGGCACGTACCCGCCGATACCTGCATCACTGAGGTGAACACACACGAAACCAACACCATACCTCACCTGCAAGGTTAGTTCATCACAAAATCTCCATCATCATAATCCCTTCGTGACATCAGAATTAGGAAGCCCTCACACATCACATGTCAGGTTAACAAATTCCACCGGAGCACGACCGATCAAACTGTTACCTAGCCCAAGCTCAGCACAATGGTCCGGTTCCAATTCCATGAAAATTTTCACAAATGCACCATTGAACATACTTCAAAACACTTAAAATTCCATCTTGTTACATATATTCATCATCAAACCGGGGTACCCTCCACATGGGTCTCAACACTTTCGCTATCGGTACAGGCCTGCTGACATGTGGGCTTATCAATATCTGTTTGTAATACGAACCGGTGCTGATTGGGCTCATTAGTACTAATTCATATATATTACAAACCAGTACTGATGCCTCGTTTCAGAAAAGGCTATAAGATATGCATGTGCTAGTTATATCAAAGCGCATGGGTGGGTGAGTTGGCTATAAGAGTTAGGTGTGGGTCACAAGGAGACAAGAGGGTCGCAATGGGACTCGATCCCCGATGTAAAATTTCTCTATTAGGGCTTGTTGGGAAGCGTGCTTCCCCGCCGGGATCCCAGCCCGATCCTAGGGCTGGAGCCACGTGGGATTTCTCCGTGGGGCAAACTTGGCGTCCATATTTTGAAGACCACCCGCGCGAGTTTTCCTGGTCCATTTCCCCTCCTTTCCCAGGGGAATCGTCCTTGTCTCCTCCTGACATCGAGAACTTCTCCCTCGCGTGGTGGCAGCGCGACTCGCCACGAACACGTCGCTGTCGCTGGATGATGTGTCGATGCAACAAGCTCGGAGGCCTGGTGGCGGCTTGGCAAGGTTCCTGCCACCAGTCGCAATATTGTCGCTGC
The DNA here is from genome assembly GCA_005191435.1 of Raddia distichophylla. Lineage (NCBI taxonomy): Eukaryota > Viridiplantae > Streptophyta > Magnoliopsida > Poales > Poaceae > Raddia > Raddia distichophylla. The sequence continues at coordinate 675,493 of SPJY01009385.1, forward strand.
CACTGTGGCTAGTTCCCGAGCTAGGTGAGGAGGAGGCGGCGGGGGGTGGTGGCGTGGCTGTGCTCCAAATGGCGGCGCTCTGAGGAGGAGGTGGAGGTGGCAGGTGTTGGCTATTCTTAAGTCTGGAAGATATAATCGGCAAGCGGATATCGCAGTAGCTTTCACCCAGAAGTATTCCGAGGTATCATATTTTCCACAAGGAAGCGGGGCAGATAATATCAAAGAATAAACAAAAATTCAATACCAACTAATCAAACGATAACTATAGCATGGGCAATCGTAAGAGACATGATAACAGTTGACACACACACCGGAGAATCTAGAGCGACATAGATAGCTAGGAGAACAACGGGATGAGGTTTAGTTCCTAAGTTAAGTTCAATCAATTAGTAAGCTTTTTTTTTTTAAGAAAGAAACCACCATTCGAATGGAATTAAGTAATCAAACCGTTTACAACATTAGCAGGGATTACAGTGGCCTGTCTGGCCCAATGATTGAAGCAAATCGGGTAATCTGCAGCCCAGCAGGCCCATGTATCGATTTTTTTGCCCCAAATAGCAAGATCATGGGCCACGCCGTTCTGGCTTCTCGGGAGGAACCCCAGACGAATACCGCACCTGCAGGCTCGCTTTATCCTCTCCACCAGCGCCCCCCACCTTCCTCTATCCTCCTCCTCCTGGGAACAGCAACCACCACAGATCTACAGTCAGATTCAATGGCAAAAGTCCCCAAATCTAGCGAACTCCCGAGCTCCTTCCCCAAGCAAATCGCAAAGGCTTCCGCTTCGGCTGGTTCGGAGACTCCACGTTCCGGATGCACCGCCGCCGCCAGGATGCCCCCACCGCTTCCTCGCACCACCGCCGCCACCGAAGCTGCTTCCCCTTCCTTCCAAGCCGCGTCAACTTCGATCCGGATCTCACCAGGCTCAGGTTCGCCCAGTTCGCATACCTGCATAGACCTGCTTGCCCCTTGCCCGCCTCCCTCTTTCTTGCTAATCAATTTCCTCCCTGCTTCGAGGTCCGCCCGAGCTCGGGCCGCAGATCTTCGGCGTTCAGCATTGACGTTTTGGAACTGGGCTTCATTGCGAGTTCTCCAGAGCTCCGCCAACCCGACTACCAGTAAGCTAGTCTGGTCCATGTCTTTATTGCTGATGGTTTCCAGCAGCCACTCCGCCAGGTTAATACCCCTGCCCCTCTTGAAACGTTGTTCTAGTTTTAGATCCGACCACAGCTGTGAAGCTACTGGGCATAGGAAGAACACATGACCATCATCTTCCGCTTGTCCGCAGTGAATACAGCGAGGGTCGTTAACAATATTCCTCCTAACCAGGTTTCGTCCCAAGGGCAGGTTTTGATTAGCAATTCGCCAAAGAAGGATTTTATGCCTTGGGCTCACACGGGCGTTCCACAGTTCCTTCCAGAGCTTTCCCCTCCGATCCGTACTCCCACTTCCCTGAGTCGCCTCCGCCGCCCTAGCACCCTGAATTTCCGATCTTAGCATGTTGTAAGCCGATCTGACTGAATAGCATCCTTTCTTAGTGAATTTCCAGGCCAGTTTGTCATCCTCCCCTTCGACACTGAGCCTGTTATTCAAAATGTCTTCCGCATCACAAGCTAACATGTTTGCTCTGACCTTATTAACATCCCAGTTTCTTTCCCCTTCGATCATCAACTCCTGGACCACAGTGACCGTGGAGACGGTTGGTCTTCCGAGTGGTTTCTGAATGGATTCGCGCGGGATCCAGTTGTCCTCCCACACACTTATCTGTTTTCCATCACCAACCCTCCAGATAATCACCTTTTTTAGCATGTCCCGCCCTTTGCAAATGCTCTTCCAAGTCAAGGACGCTCTCGGGGTAACAGGGACGTTTAGGAAATCACCTTGCGGGAAGTACTTAGCCTTTAGTACTCTGGAACACAAAGAGTTGGGCGAGGTGAGAATTCTCCAGGCTTGTTTGCCTAGCATTGCCAAATTGAATAAGGTTAACTCCCGGAATCCCATTCCCCCGTCCCATTTTCCTTTGACCAGTTTTTTCCATCCAGTCCAGGCCACCTTTCTGTGGTTTGGTTCTCCGCCCCACCAGAACTGAGCCACCTTACTTTCGATCTTCCTGCATAGCCCGACTGGAATAGAGAAAACACTCATCGTATAGGTAGGCAAAGCCTGAACCCCCGCTTTAATCAGCACCTCTTTCCCGGCCCTCGATAAGAAACGTTCATTCCACCCATTTATTTTCTTCTCAACCCTCTCCAGAATTGGTTTGAAAACTTCTCCCTTTTTGTGCCCAACCACCGACGGCAACCCAAGATAGACCGCATTGTGAGCTTCCACGCCGATCCCTAGGCCATTCTTGATTTGATCCCTCACCTCCTGAGAGCAGCGCCTACTGAAGAAAAGGCTTGATTTATCCGCATTAACTTTTTGGCCCGAACCCTCCTCATACACTTGTATCACTTCCTTTACCGCCTCAATACCTTGCTCGTCACACTCGGTAAAGATAATTGAATCGTCCGCAAAGAGGAGATGAGAAACAATCTCCTCCCCGAACTGGAACCCCCTCAGGGCCTGTTCACTCACTTTTTTCCTTATGAGAGCCGTGAAACCTTCGGCACACAGAACAAAAAGATAAGGGGAGATAGGGTCCCCTTGCCTGATCCCTCTGGAAGGCTGAAATTCTTTGGACAGACACCCATTCACCTTCACCTTACACAGTGAGGACTTCACACAGCGCATAACCATCTGCACCCATTTTGCTCTGAACCCCATCTTGATCATAATGGCTTCCAAATATGCCCACTCCACCCGGTCATAGGCCTTCTCCATATCAAGCTTTACCGCGCACAGTCTGGACCTCTTACTTCTCTTCTGAGTGATGTTATGAATGCATTCATACGCCAACAGGATGTTATCTGAGATTAACCTCCCCGGAATGAAAGCGCTCTGCTCTTGGGAAATAATCCCCGGTAGCAACTTCTTCAACCTGTTTGCTAGGCATTTGGAGATCACCTTATAAATCACATTACACAATCCAATTGGCCTAAAATCCTTTAGCCTCTCTGGTCTACTCTTCTTAGGGATTAGGGTGATGATAGTCTCATTTAGACCTTGGAAGACTTCCCCCTTTAGAAAGCATCTGACCGTATGCAGGATCCCCTCTTTTAGCATGTCCCAATTCTTTTGAAAGAAGATGGCAGGCAAAGCGTCCGGCCCTGGAGCTTTTAGAGGGGCCATACTGAACAGGGCCCTCTTCACTTCCTCCAACGTCACCTCACTCTGCAGAACAGAATTGTCCTCATCAGAAACCACTTGGCCAATGTTCTGGAGGATCGGCTCCATAGCGAGAGTACCCTGAGTAGAAAAGAGGTTAGCATAAAAAGCCCTAGCTACCTCTCTTTTTTCTTCCTCCCCCTCAACCCAACTCCCATCCTCCCTCCACAGCCCCTGAATATGATTCCTCCTCCTCCTCCCCGACGCTTTTTGATGAAAGAATTTTGTGTTTCTATCTCCTTCTTCTAGCCACAACTGGCGGGCCCTCTGACGCCACATAACCTCCTCCCTCTCCAGCCATTCATCTAGCTCCCTCTTCAAAACAAGGACCTCATCAGACAAAGGGTCCAGACCCCCTTCACATCTCTCTTGAATTGACACCCTCAGTTCACTAATTTTCCTGGTCACCGAACCAAATTCCCTGCGGCCCCACCTCTCCATACATCCGCTCAACTCCCTCAAATTCTCCAAAAAACTACCCCCACCCGAGGAGTTCACCCGATTCCACTCCTCTTCCACCAAAACAGGGAATCTCTCATCCCTCAGCCACATGGCCTCAAAACGAAAAGGTTTGCAAGCCCCACGCCTATCAAAACGATTATGGGCTCCAAAATACACCTTCAAGGCTAGGTGATCTGACTGGGCAGTCCAAAGATGCTGCACCTTGACCACCTTGCCATTCTGCGTTAGGGAAGCTGAGTGCACAACCCTATCCAGCCTAGCTCGGACATTCCGCTCCCCCTTCTGTTTATTGCACCAAGTCCACGGAATGCCTGAGTAACCAGCATCAAAGAGGCCACAGTCTTGCAGACATTGACGAAAGCATCTCATTTGGCCGGCCGATCTGTTTCCCGAGCTCCGGTGCTCATCCGGCCAACAAACTTCGTTCCAATCTCCCAGACACATCCAAGGGGCATCGTCCTGAGCAGCAAGGAACCTCAGGAGTGTCCAGCTTTTGTGGCGCTGATCAACTTTTGGTTCTCCATAGACCCCTGTAAGCCTCCACACCTTGTTAACCCCTTCCACAATTCTACCATCGATGTGGTAGCCTGAGGCCGATTTCAGAGCAAAAGACACATCCCTCCAACCCAAGGCCAAGCCGCCGCTTCTCCCAACAGAATCAACCGCCACACAGTCATCGAACCCCAAACTTTTGAGAAGGTACTCCATCTCCGCCTTTTGCTTCTTTGTTTCGCTTAGGTACACCACCTGGGGCCTAACCGTTCCAATCAAGGAACGAAGCTCCTGAACTGCCGTAGCTGCCCCCAAGCCACGGCAGTTCCAGCTGAGGGCTAACGTTGCTCCCCGCGGGGCTATTCACCAGCCACCGCCGGGTTGGAGATTGCAGGTTCAGACGTCATCCTAGGCTTTTTCACGCCAGCCAATGACTCGTCATCCACAATGACAATACCAAAACTTCTCTTGATTCCCCTGTTCTCCGGAAAAGACTTTAGAGTGAACTCCTTCTCCACCGGCCCCTTACAGATCTTACTCTTCGATGGACCCTGTTTCCTCCCTTTCGCCTTGATTGGCAGCTTACTCCTTGGCGCCGTTTTCAGGTTCTTTACTCCCCCTACTATGGCTCCAGATTGTTTGCTCCCATCCCGGTCATCAAAGACCAGCGAGGTCTTAGCATTACTCACAAATTCAAAATCCATCGACCCGCGAACCTTCAGGGGGGATGTTACCTCCTTTTCCCCTTCCCCACTACCCAGATTTGCCCCGATCCCGGACCCTACTTCCCATCTGGTTTCGCCCTTCCTCCAGGTGTGTCTTGAATCTGCTCAGCCCCCACCCTCTCTCTGATTTGAGTTATTGCTAGCGCTTCTTTTGTGCAGGCTGTTCGAGCGGCCCCCCGGGGCCCTTAGCCACATACCAAAGGGGGGTTCACCCGCAAAGGCTTCGGGTGAGTTGCAGTCTCTCAACTCATGCCCCAGGATTCCACAGCCGAAGCATATGAACGGCAGGTGCTCGTACCTGACAGGTAAAACCTCCTCTTCATTGCTCCCCTCTTTTACAGCAAAGCATGCCCTGTGAATAGGTTGGTCCACCCTCACAGCCACCCGGACCCTCATGAATTCCCCCCAAGCTACTCCATTCTTGTTCGTCTCCACCTCCAAAACTTCACCCAACTGTTCCCCCAGCTGTCGCCCACCTTCCCCATGCATTAACTGAAGAGGAACTCTATAAATCTGAGCCCAGATAGGTAGGAACTCAAATTTATGCTCATTTGGCTTCTTGTCGGGATCGAATTTCTGTAGGAGCAACGCCTGATTGCTGATGTTCCAGGGACCCGACGACAAGACCCTGCTCCTCTCCTTCTCTGACGGCAGGGCAATCAAGAAGATGTTCCTGTCCATCTGAGACACCGAGAGTCCCCTCCGGATCCCCCACGCAGCTTGAAGCGCTTCCAGAACAGACAACGCCGAAACAGATCTGGCGGACAGCAGCTTGCCCACCACGCCCCAGTCCGGAAGCAGGCGACCTGCCCCCCCGGAGCTCTTGTAACTTGTAATCTTCTTCCCCCTCTCTCTGGACAGATCCAGATCTTGGAGACGATCCAGGATAGAGTCCGTCGACTCCCCGCACCATCTCCCTGATACGTCCGGTTTCCTGCATAGATCTGAAACCGAACGGAACGGCGGCGCATTCCCCTCGCTGCTTCCCCCCTTACTCCCCTGCAACGAAGCGGAACCCTGGTCCAAATCGCGTTGGACCTGGTCCCTCCCCACTCCGCCACTTCCTTCCCCCGCGTCGCTCGGAGAAGACCTCTCCCCCGCCATACCGGAACCACCACTCGCCCACCTCCAGGAGATGGCGGAAGAAGATCTGCCTCCCCCAAAACCCTAGCGCATCCAGGCGAGTCGCCGGGCGAGTCGCCTTTCCGACACTTCTTGTCGGGATCGAATTTCTGTAGGAGCAACGCCTGATTGCTGATGTTCCAGGGACCCGACGACAAGACCCTGCTCCTCTCCTTCTCTGACGGCAGGGCAATCAAGAAGATGTTCCTGTCCATCTGAGACACCGAGAGTCCCCTTCGGATCCCCCACGCAGCTTGAAGTGCTTCCAGAACAGACAACGCCGAAACAGATCTGGCGGACAGCAGCTTGCCCACCACGCCCCAGTCCGGAAGCAGGCGACCTGCCCCCCCGGAGCTCTTGTAACTTGTAATCTTCTTCCCCCTCTCTCTGGACAGATCCAGATCTTGGAGACGATCCAGGATTGAGTCCGTCGACTCCCCGTGCCACCCCCAGATACGTCCGGCTTCCTGCATAGATCTGAACCCGAACGGAACGGCGCAGCATTCCCCTCGCTGCTTCCCCCCTTACTCCCCTGCAACGAATCGGAACCCCGGTCCGGATCGCGTTGGACCTGATCCCTCCCCACTCCGCCAATTCCTTCCCCAGCGTCGCTCGGAGAAGACCTCTCCCCGGCCATACCGGAACCACCACTCGCCCACCTCCAAGATATGGCGGAAGAAGATCTGCCTCCCCCAAAACCCTAGCGCATCTAGGCTAGTCGCCGGGCGAGTCGCCTTTCTGACACTAGAGGCTAAGTGGAAAAGTCTGGTTTGCACTTTTCGAGCCAGTTAAGGTGATCAGATGAACACAATCAATTAGTAAGCTTAAGCTAGTAGATCTGAATGGTAAAATTGTTTAGTAACTGTTTGGAGCTCAGTCGATTCATTACCACTCACTATCAGTTAAGAAAACCGGATGATTATGATAACCACCAATTGGGCTCGACTGGGCTGAAACTAATGAGGTGGACTTCACAAAAGCTAATACCACTCGGATAGCAGGGCTGTTACCACCTACTACCTACGGCACCACCGTTGAATCAGGTGTCTACAGAGTCAGAAATAGTATTGCATCTGTTACGAGAACCAATCACTTCCTTTCGATACCTAGATGACGACCTAAGTTCAATACTTAGGCAACCTAAGTATTTGAGCATGAACCCTGACTCGGTACCAGACGGACTTAAACAGGGCTTTAATGATTATACACTCTCACCTATGCAGAAGATAAATGCTTAGCTTACGTAAAAAAATAAACTTGTATTAAATATAACTTAAAGTCGTACAGAAAAAGTAAGATAGAAGAGCTTTACCGAAACTCCCGAGAACTCCAGAACTTCGAGACGTAGCTCGACTCGACTCTTAACTCCCAAAGTAGTAGCCTAGCTCGACATGATGACAAAGTATAACACTAACTCCCCATGATGACTGGTGTGTGTTAAAAATGAGGGAGAGTGGTGCCTTTTATAGGCCTAGGAGTGACTTGAGAGAGCGGAGATGCTCCCAAAATGCTAGGGGAAGATTCCCCTCCATCCTCTCTTCTTTTGCCATGTGTAGGGACACTTGGCATTGATTTATCGCCTCTTACTTCTCCATGCATAGCTATGGTGCATTCAAGGCTTAATTATCGTAGAACCGGCCAAATCCGAGAAGATTCAGGCCTCTAGGTGCAAGAATCGGACAAAACCGAGAAGAACCGGCTCCCAGGTTAGAAAATCGGAGAAAACCAAGCTGAACCGTGCCTTGAAGTCTTCCGCGCACGCCACGTGTCCCCGAACCAGCCCAGTTCGGCCTTCCTCACGCGCAAGGCTCAGGTCATCACGTGTCAGCGTCTGGTTGGCCGGCTGATGTTAAATCTTCCGAAATTCATATCACCCTCATCCGAGCTCTAAATATAGCAAATGATATATGCATTTTATCGGTGGTTTTTCACCTGATAGATTTTGTTAACTGTGTTCGTATAGAGGGTGATTTTTGCTAACTAGTTTGTTTGATCGAGCACGCACAGGGGGACACCAGATTTACCCATGTTCGAACCCCCAAGGCAGGTAATAGTCGTACTCCTAGCTTGATTTCTTTGGTTTGAAAGTGTGTGTTTGCTCTCGCTGGAGAACGTACAAAGCTTGTGTGAATCAGAGATCCAACCCGCTCTCTCTCACCTAGATCCCCTTTTTATACAGCCTGGGACGGCCAAGAGAGAGAGGGAGGGTGGGAGAGAGAGAGAACATTAATTCGATCATATCACTATGCATCCTGTTTTCCTCTGCTACTTACGCCGGTTGCTTCACCTGCACCCACCTGTCACCGGGCGTGGACGCGATGGAAGAGCAACCTGACATCGTCGCTGGGCAGACCTACGGCAACACAGTGACGGAATGACCGCTGCAGTGTTCCGGCAAGAACCACAGCGACCACAATCATCTCCTTTTGCCTCTCACGCCGAATCGTCGCATTTAATGCCTTCAATATGCTGAGTGGAGACAGGCCTTCTGAGATAAGCTTCCTCCTTCCCGCGAACGGGCCTGCCAAGTGGGGTCCGAAGCTCACCTGTCCATCTGCCAGAGTGGCCATGTCAACACCGATTTGCCGCGTGGCGTGCTCGTCCTCGGCGCATGGGGCTTTGCTCGCCCGCCGTTGCCGAGCCTATAAATTCTCGCAGGATTTAGAGAATTTTCCTTACGCCTCCTCTGCTCCTGCTTCTCCTCTACCACAACCGCGCACTTCCTTCTTCGTCGCAACTGCCATGCCGTTTTGCTAATCGTGTCGTGGCGCCACCACCCCAGCTCCGGCACCGGCGCCAACGCCGGCTCGGAAGGCATCACTGCTTCCACCCTCCACTGTCGTCGAGGGGGAGGGAATCATCCTCCAGCGATTCGCGCTGGAGGGTGTTATGCGGATCAGAACCGGCAACATGGTTTTGTGCTGCCGTCCTAACGAGGTCATTACCTTCTTCTGGGCGCTCTTGGTGGGCCTGGTCCCACCATACTCTGAGTTCTTCCTGGCGGTGCTGGGATTCTACGGCATACATGCCTTGCATCTTCCACCCAATTCCATCCTGACGCTCGCCATCTTCACTCACCTCTACGAGATGTTCGTAGGGGTAAGGCCCAACCAGCCACTCTTCTGCCACTTCTTCGTCCAGCGTACCCAGGCGAGTGAATGTGTGGTGGGGATCTTCCACGTCCGCAGTCGTCCAGCCACCACCGGCGCCCTCATCACCTTCGAGGTGAAGTCCAGCTAGAAGGACTGGAGGAGCGAGTGGCTCTACATCACCAATGAGAGCAATTTAGACGAGCTCCAGATCTCGACGGAAGCGGCACAGCCCACCGTCGAGTGGGAAATGACGCCGGAGGACTCCGCCGAGCTCCTCACCATGGTCACCCATGTCAAGGGACTTCGTTGCGCCGAGCTCACCGGAGCCCAGGTGTTGGCAGACTACCTTGTGTAGAGGATCTGTCCTCTGCGCCGACAGGAGCGTGGCGCCTTGATGTACACCGGCGCACAGGACCGCACCTACATCTTCCCCGGCGGTAAGTTTCCTTTATGCTGAGTCCTTCTCTACAATCCGGTTCTTCTTCTTCTTCTTCATTCCTTTTGAGTTTTCATTTTGTCCAGCTGAGGGGAATCTCCCCCCGAAGTCCTTCAGCAGTGGCTGACGGATCTGGTCCCCGTTGCTTCCCACTGGCCGGCGATGCCGGAAGGGTTCCATCCGCTCTGCGAGTGGGACCCAGCAGAGCGCACAGCCTACACGTCAGCGCAATAGCCCGTGGGTCATAGGACCCGCCCCAGAGCGGGAACAGCGGCCGCTTCAAATCCGGGACCAGCCCCCAGCGGCTGATGGCGCTGCCGGCGACCGCGCCACTGGCAAGCGCCCTCTTACCGACGACTGCGGCGATGATGGTAGAGCGATCCCCAAGAGTGTCGCAACCCCGGCTTCATAAGGATCCACTCATGATTGATTGCTAGTCCCAGAGATCAATGCTAGTAACTCATGAGCGACATTTGTCAAACATCATCACATAGTCACAATTAACTAAGAAAATAACATAATATGCAAAAGTAATTGTTTCACAACCACTTATTACAATAGTTTGCTTCAAAAAATATTATAGTTCAGAGTGCAGAAATCCAGATAAATGCAGAGCAATTAAAGCATGACGATGCTCTAATCCAACCCTTGAGCGATAACTAATCTTGGTTGAACTCCGCCATAGAATTCTCTTGATCTTGCGGAAAAGCCGGACCTGAATCTTGTCCTGAATAAAAATATATCCATGGTTTGTATAGTGAGTACACGGCTACCCAGCAAGAATCCTTATAATGAATGCAAGGATATAAACAAGAACAGGATGGCTATTTTTTCATAAACACCTATTCTAGTCAAATTAATTAAAGTGTTGTAAAAAAATTTATAGAACAATTAATAATAATAAGATTCCCAAAGTAAACATACAGAGCTCGGCTTCCAAAGCCCCTCTGCAGAACTTCACAAGCTTCGAATAACTCAAACCAAACCAACCCAATAGGTTAATTATTAACACATGAGACTACCATGTACGGCCTTCCTCCCTTCTCATGACTGTGGGAACGGCTATCATGATAGTTTTAACCTCTGTAGAGTGTAGCACACGTTACACATAAGCCTGGTTGTATTTTTATGTCTTAGCTATTCCTTTGGAGCTTAGACCAAGTAACGATATAAGGCGATTCATTAGTTCCTTCTATTAACACCAATAACCCCTCTAAGGTTTCGACACTCGGGTCCATCTCTTGAGCCAACGGACCGTAGCCCAATCTTTTCAAAGTATCGTGCACTAACAATTTTTCCTAACTACTGAGCCAAGACTAGCATATGTTGGCTGACATGCTAGAGCTAGCACTTATGATTGCGCTTGTATGGTTTGGCCGGATAAGCACACGTCAAGGGTCCTTAGACCAACGTGACTACCTCCACCACAATCCTCATTCTACAAAACCACACGACTTGCCACCTTTTGTCCACACACGCCACGTAGGTTTTAGTTGATTCGTTTAAAGTAGCTCAGCAGCTCCAATCATACCAAGTCACAAGGATAAATAGATGAATGGCCTAAACAACTACCAACCCACGAGCACTAGGAACTATGCACAAGGATAGGCTAGAAAATACTAAGGCAGCAATAAATTGGCTAAATTCACAGGGTAGATGACTCAGTGTGAATATAATAGGATTCTAACCCTTCCCTTCATTTCATGCAAGAGAAAAGTAAATAAAACTATTAATAGGGAGAGTTTTGCAAAATAGGAGAGCAAGATGCAATCTATCTTGTCTTGGTAGTACTCCAGGTCTTGGTATCCTCCTCCAAACTGCTACTAGAACGCCCCAAACAATGCACGCAGGTGCGGTCTACATGTAGATGCAAATGCATAAGAACATAAATATTTTCAATAGAACATATATCTCTATAAAATATATAAAATTTTAGGCTATTTATGGGATTTAATTGATCTGGAATAATCCAATTTGGAGTTTGGATGCTCCCTAAAAATTCCTAGAAGATATGGATAAATAAAAAATCCAAGAAATAAATAAACCGTGTTAACCGAAAGAAAACAGGCAAAATGACGGCTCGGGCGGGCGGGCGAGCGACAAAGGGGACACACCGCACACTCTGATTGGCGGCGCGGAGCGTGTGTGGCGAGATGGTGACGCGTGGCAACATGGCGACGGCACATGGGTGCGGGGGCAGGAATGGTGACGCGTGGTGGCTGGCGATTTGTGGCAGCGAGGCGGCGAACGGGGAAGCGACACGCGTCGGCACGACGTCGGCGAATCAACCATTGACGCGTGGCACAAGCGCGCGCGGGCTGGCGGGAGGCGGCTGGACGCGTGGCGGCCGGGCATGGCGCTGCGCTTATTCCGAGGAGGCGGCGGGATCTACAGGCGGGCGGTGATGTTGGCGGCGGCGGAGGCGTTGGCGTGGCCTGAACTTCGGCGAGCTTTTCCCTGTAAAATCCTTTGCCAAATCTAGCAATCCACATATCCATCTTGACCATCTCGACGAGCTATACACAATGGCGCCATCTACTCTCAGGTTCGGACAAAGGGCGGAGAAGGATACCTCAAAAACACTTCGGCGGCTAGGGTTGGGATCTTGGGTTTCTCGAGTTGTGGACTTGAGAGGGGGTCTTTGGGGGTATTTATACTGGTGTGGTCGACCTAGGTCAGGCCTTAAGGTGGGTGGAATTTGAATTGGGCTCAAATTCTAATCCTAGTAGGATTAGGACTCTCCCAAATTTGGTAAACACCTAAATCCGTGAATTTTGGCTTGGGCTTCCGGCTTAGCACGATATTAGGCCTCTAGATTCACTCGTCCATGTTTGGGATTGGTTCTCCCACGTTTGCTCATTATTACATGGACTTGACGATCTCCCGGCAGAATGGCAACACTTCATGCAATTCTGAGCTAGCCTTGGGCTTTGGGCTTAAAATTTGGAGGGGTGGCTAAATGATGGCTTCTAAGAAGTACTGGAATTTTCCTAGATTTCTCCTGAAAGGTTTCCTAGGGTTTTGACTTAAACCTACTTTAAAATAATTTAAACTAGGGTTTTGTACATAACAATTCTCTTTTATTTTACTTTTAGGGTTTTGAAAATACAAGTGACATACGATAAAATAGAGGATGTCACAAACCTCCCTTCTTAAGAAGAATCTCGACCCCGAGATTTAGAGAAGGCTTGCTCAAACACCTCTGGAAACTCGGCTTGCTAATCCTCTTCCTTCTCCCAAGTTGTTTTTGCCTCGTAATGCGGCGGTGGCTGAGGATGCTGTGCAGCGACGTTGACTTGTCCTTCATGATTGCCGGCATCTTGCGCAGCTTGGTTGACTTTTATTAACTTGACCACCCTGAGTAGCAACATTCTCTTGATCAATCGGGTGCTCCAAGTCCTCTTGCAAATTAATGGGTATTGGCTGAACTCCACGTCAATGGCCTCTACCTCTTCCACGACCTCTTCATCTTCCACGGGCTTCCCTTCCATGACCTCTAGCCATCTGCTGAGATAGCAAGGATAGAAAAGAAGACTAAAACGGTAAGTGACATCCTTTAGATATAATAATTTTATAAACGCTTTTTGATCACTCAATACGAAGATCCAAATAATATGGCAGCACTCCGCACGCTAACATAAGTAAGCATGTTTCAAATAAAACCAACTCAAACATGATTTACAATCGCAAACAACTAATTAGTTGCGTTATATTATCGCCTTATTATAAGCTAGCTTAGCCTCCTTATATATGAAGTACTTAGTTCAATTATTGAAATGAGTGATGAAAATTTTTTAAAGTTGAAAGAACTATTCCATTCTTCCAGTCACGTTTTCCTCCTTCTCTTGGATGTCGATACAAAATTTAAATAAGGCACAACACCATATAATAAACTAATCATAAACTTTATTTATACCTTTAATATTCTGACATAATGAATAGCCACATCACACAAGGGAAAACCAAAATTCAATATGTGGTCTACTCCACACACTACTTTAAAGAAATATGATGCAAACACTAAGTCTTTATGACTTTAACTAAGCACATGATGTGACCATGTCCATCATAGTTATGACCAACACTACATCAATGTGGTGGTCATTAAGATTTCCGTCGACTACTTCGCCAGCACGGACGTCGACGAGGTTTTGATCGATTGTTTCATCTTCGACCTCTTCATATACAACAAGTTGGCGACACTTTACATCTTCTAATGCATCTACACGTACTACGACGTCTACGGTTTTATGGGTTCGCCGACCACCATCATGGCCAGGACGTGCAAGCCAGCAGCATGTACGTTGTCATGTTGATAAACCGTTGTTGCCGCCAGCAGTTCGGCCTCCACCATGGCCACCTCCCCAAGCTCAAGATGTATTCAATAAAGTCGCCTCTCCACCTCCTCAATGACCTCAGGCCCAAACACCCATGTTGCTCAAGGCCCAACCAAATATCAAACCCAATTCGTTGTCCATGAGCCTAGTTCGGCCACCAGGAGCAGTTCAACTTAAAATGATCATAGCTCGGTCATACGAAGTCCGTTTTGGACGTTCTAGGTATGCACGGACAAGCCCACGACGAGAGCTTTCCAATCGATCCAGTTTGAGGCCCAAATTCTATCAGAATCAACAGGAATCGTGAAATCAAGAGGACGTCAAAATCTGCCGGGTGTTGCGCCACCTCCACTTTGGGCCCGTGGCCCATGTTACCCTAGGGTTGAGCTCCCCAAACCCTAGCCGTCCCGATATATTCAGTAGCCGTCATCGTTTAGACTTGGGTTTAGATAATTTTCTGCCATCGCAGTATCGCCGATATTCGGCTTGTGGAACCGCAAATTCATGATCTTAATATATATTCGCAATTTCAGATTGCTTCTTCTTCGTTCTTGCTTGTGTTCTCGATTCGCTTGCAGAAACTAGCCTTCGTGGTGAGGTCGACCGTGCGCTTGTGTGGTTAATAACGAACGGTGGTGTAGCGATTGTAGGCCTAGATCGGTGCTGATCAAGGTCGGATCGTCAACGTCCAGTTCTCCACCAATCGTGTTTACCCATACCTATCGGAAGATCGGGATCCCGTACCCCATCAAAGGCATTGGAGCACTTCTGCCAAGTTGAGACTGCATCTTTGTTGGCATAGAACCATTGTTTTGCCTTTCCGATCAATGAGAACGGAAAAAGGCGTAGCCGGACAGCATCAAGAGTTGCACCCTTTATGGTGAAGGTACTGTAGATTTCAAGGAAGTGCTGTAGGTGTGCATTGGCATCCTCCGTTTGCTTGCCACAGAAGTGGCTCGCCTGAACCATGTTGATGAGAGCTAGTTTCAGCACGAAACCACCGTCACCCACATTGATGGCAGGTCCAGTGGGGACATTGGTGCTCGACGGGGCTGAGAATTCAAGAATGGTCTTCTCGGCAGCCATCGTTGATGAAGGTGTCTCGGTAACGTCCCGGATCTTGTTCTTCTTCTTGGTAAAGCGCTTGATGAACTCACGAAGAGTCTCGTTCTTGCGCCGGTGTAGCTGTCCAATCTCCCATCTCCCCACGTTCCTTTCATAGGTCCCTAGGAAATTGGCGATGAACTGTTCCTGGAGGTCTTCCCAAGACTCGATTGAGTTCTCCGGGAGTCCCGTTAGCTAGGTCTGGGCGGTTGGGGTCAAAGCGACTGGCAAATAGTTTGCCATGACATTCTGATCACCTCCTACCGCGCTGACTGCTAAGGCGTAAACCTGCAGCCAGTTCTTTGGGTCCCTCTCGCCATCGAACTTGTCGATGCCTTTGAGGTTAAAACCATCCGGCCAAACCACTCGGTGAAGATCTGAGGTAAAGGCCCGAATCCCCTCGAACGGTCGTGGCCGCCTCCGCCTCGGGGATCTGCTACGATGCTCCCGGCGCGGGTCTTGGCGACGCTCGTGGCGGTGGTCGCGCCGACTGGCAGTGCTCTCAGCTTGATCATCAACGCGCCGGCTGTGATGGCTACGAGAGTTTTGCTCGCCGTCAATGCGCTCCCACCGTTTGGCTTCTATATCTTGACGAAGATCATGGGCAGCTGTCTGGCGGGAATCGCCAGCCGTGGAGGCGCGAGCCCTGTTCCGATTGCTCGTAGAGCGACTGCGAGTCGAAGCAGTCGGAGCGGGTCGTGCCTCATTTTGTTGAATGGCAGCCATCTCTACCATGGCCGTCGCTCGAGCGAGGGTCTGAACAAGCGGGTGTTGGCGATACTTACACTCAAAGAAATTAATCCGCAAGCGGACGGATATCGCTTGTAGTTTTCACTAGGAGTATTCCTAGAGTTATCGAATCCACAGGGAGCGAGGGTTTAAAGAGACAATCCTCTATATCTTATTTATTTAAAATACCAGTCAGTCTAGGTAATGGGGGTTAGGATAAATAGAAAGGACCAGTGACACACACACACACAAGGTAAATATTCACACAAATTAAGAGAAAGCTACTCTAGCTAGATAGACAGTTGGGAGGACAACGAGACAAGTTTAATAAGTTCTCAAAATTGTGTGATTTAGTTTATTGAGTGAGCTTGGTAATCTAACAGTGGTTCACTTGATATTCGTCGTCGGAGCTCGGACATTCACTACCACCCGCTATCCTGAATTGGAATCCCGAATGGTTATGATCATTCCGATAGGGCTCTACTGGTTCAAAGCCGGACGCTGTGGGTTACGCACGAGATACATAGTATCTACGGATGGATAGGGCTGTCACCACCTACCACCTACCACATATACGTGGGCCCGGGTGTAAACCGAGTTAGTCCTAGTCTCAGACACCACGTCTGCTACTATTTCTAATCAATCTTCCTCAGTACCAAAAAGAAGTTGATCTTGGTTCAATGCCTGGCTCTAACAGTATATGAGTGAGAACCTAAACTGATTCCAGACGAATACAAGCTACCGGTAAGGCAAATCTACACAACTCATTTTTGTAGATATACTCAGCTCAGATAAAGTTCAACACATAAGCAATGAATGAAGTAATCTAACTAATTGAAACAATTAGGAAAGGGTGCAAGAGCTATTACCTGAATTTCCGAAGACACTTCCGGAACTCCGAGCTTCAGCCCGACTTGACTCTAACTCCCAACTACTACTAACTAAGAGCTACTCTAATAAGTGAAATGAAGCTGATGAATGTGTTGTGCTCCAAAAGTGAGGTGTAGGGGTCCTTTTATAGTGTTTCGGAGCCAATGAGAGGGTGCCATGGCTTGGGACACGTGTCATCTTGCCACCTCCAAAGGGGAATCCGAGGGGCCTCAAGAGGGGGTCGGCCGGCCTAGGTGGGTCGGCCGACCCACCTTCTTCATCTCCCGGCCATGGATTTCTTCTAGGATGCTTCCTTGATGGTGTAGATTAACCCCTTAAGCCGGTAGATCAAGTTGACATGCGCAAGAAAGGAATCCAAGGGAATCCTATGCTCATTTGTGAAGCAACCGTGTCCATTTGATCAAACTGACTGTCGTGGATGGTGTAGATGACTTCTAATTGTGCTTTTATGCCACTTTAGAGAAGCCTGAGCCGGATTGGTGACTTGGCTAGGTCGGCCGGCCTAGGGTGGTTCGGCCGGCCTGGCATTTTGCCCGGTTCGGCTCCGGTTCTTCCCATTTTGTACCTGTGGACCCAAAACTCACCAAAACTTGTGGAACTTTATTAGAATAAATAAAATGTTAGTATAAACCTTGATTTTCCCTTTGAAATGCCGGGATTCGAGAATATGTTGACGTATAAAATTCGTGTTTATTTAACGTCAACACAGGGCTGCCTTTTGGAAGTTGCGGCGCGGTGGTCTCAAGAAGAGTCTTCGAAGCAACGATATTCGCCTGGGGAGTCGTGTAGACATCCTGGTCCCTTAGCTTTACCGCGCGAAGCTCGTTCTGGACATCGCGGCCGCGGATGCGAAGCTGACGTATGCAATCTTGGTCCTCCACTCGGCGTGAGTCTAGGTCCGTTGCGCCAGTGGCGGTCTCCTCGTATCCGACAAGTGGAGAGGCGGAGTGATGATCCTCCGCGCCAAGCATGAAAACTTCTCTGTAGTTACGGACCTCAGCGCTCTCATCAGACTCAGAGTCAGAAACACAAAGGCTGTCTTGTTTGCTCTGTCCAATGGGTTGGCCAGCATTAATGACACCCACAAACACAGTTGGATCTGATCGGATCAACCCGACTGGATCTAATGCACTCGCCAATTGGTTATCTCCTGTCCAAATCATAGACGAAATCCGTGCGAAGGTCACAGCAGAATTCTCGAGTCCGGAGGGAAATCCAGCCGAGGGCATTGAGTCATTGTCGGGCGAAATAGAATTCATGCCCATGCGGTCGAGCCCACCGAGTCCTTTTTCGTCTTCCTTGGGAGGAGGTGCGAGATCGAATAGCGAGCGGGTCAATCCGCTGAAGGTACTTGCTGAATTCTCCAAGACAAAGGGCAATGGGTCCCATTGATCGTGCGTACCTTCTTGCGGAGAGGTCTCCCTAGGAGGAGAGAGACGAAGATTGCCAACGCCGTCAGCGATGAAGTCTAGGGTGCCGAAGCGAAGGGACTGCCCTAGCCTCATGGCAACGTGAGGCGATCTTGAAGAAGCCATCTAGCCTAAGAGATGATTTTGACACTGCCCCCTACCTGACGCGCCAACTGTCGACTGGTGACTAACTGGGTGTCACCGCCGGCAATGAATTTGTACGAGGGAACGCTAATCAAGAACCAAACTAGATGGTAGCACAAGAACGGGTTTATACAGGTTCAGGCCCTCAGCCGAGATAATACCCTACTTCCTGTGCTCTAGGATTATAATTGATCAAGATGCGGGATGCAAGATGGCCAAGATGATGATGTCGAGATGCGTGTGTATGTGTCTATGGCCTCTACCCCCTCCCTTTATATAGTGTAGGGGCAGATAGAGTTACAAGGTAGCACGTGGTATACGGTACCTAATTCTGTTATATTGTTACATGTCATGCATGCGCTGATCTCCTAATTACATGGAAATTGATCATATCCTCAGGAACATCCTTGGAGCTCAAGGCGCGTGTAACCCGAGTGGTCTTTATCCCTAATCAGCCGGCTTGGGTCGTCCCCCATCTGCTCCCTTATGGGCCTTCTAGAGGATACCCGGGGCCCACGTAGTCCACACCTCCAGAGCTTTATGCTACTCTTGGAGGGAAGCCAGGGCTTCATCGTGGTCTGAATAGAAAAGATTGATCATGAGAAGTATTCAAGAGCAGCAATGAGTCTGACACCACTCGGATGGTTTCTTACTTCGGAGGGAGCTGGCTTCTTCCACGTGGCGGAGACGCAGTTCGGTGTCTTCCCTATGAAGCACTTCGATCTCAGTAGGGAATTGTGATTTCTGCGCATAAAGAGCATTGTCGAATTCATCCTTGGACTTCAGCCTACCAATGGCCTTTTGAAGACATTGGGTTTTCTGTGCCGACCTAAAGACCCGAGCTAGGCGGATAGAGGAGGTGAATAGACGCCAATCAATTTTGACGCTTTCTTTTTACACATGCAACCCCTCTAAGCATTCCGCAGAAACTGCTTCGTGTCGGAGATCAAATCGTGATGGACAACTTGACAGCTATGTGTACCCATGACTTGTATGGATGATATCGATATGAATATGTAGGAATTTTAGAGCCACAATCCTGGTTGCCAAGTGTCCAAATAAGAGGAATCAATTCAAATCTTGCTTTTGAAAGAGATCATGACAAAACCTCAAAGCAACTTTCAAAAAGCAAAAGCAGATTCTTTCAGAACTTGTCCTTTCATGGAGCAGGAGGTTCGTGGCTTTAACGTGCTCTGAAATTCATGGAAATTTTTCTCCCTATATGTCGATGTGTCATGAAGCACTCCACCAAAAATCTCTATAAAACTCCTTATATAAAAAATACGAAAATTCAAATACCACAAGCTACTTTCTGGAAAGTAAAAACAGATTCTTCACAGTTTGTTTCTACTTGGAGCAGAGACATGATGGCTTTTTGTTGCTCCAGAAATTGTGGGAATTGTTCTCCCTATGAAACCATAAGGCGTGAAGCCCTCCACCAAAAATCATCTCAAGAATCCATTTACAGAAAATATGAAAAATCAAACATGATGAGCTGTCAAGATCTTCGAGCAGAAAGTTTGAGGCTCGGTTTTCACTTCATATCTCCCAAATGGAGAAACCAGTGGACATCAAATTTTTACCACATATGGGTATTTGAGTCATGCATCTTTTCCAACTGGAATCATCTCAAAATGATGTTTCTAAATTTTTCTGAAAAGCTTTTACTGACTGTTGCGCGGATGAAAGTTTCTGGACAGATTTGCAACAAGTCAAAAACTTGATCTCTTGCCTCTCATATGGTTGCAAAGAGTGTGGTAAATCATATTAGCAACCTCAATGCATCATAGACCATGAAGAACCAGCAAAAAATCACAAAGACTCATCTTCAAATAAGAGCTCCAAAAAAAAAAGAAAGAAAAACTTGGAGCCAATCAACACATGATGATCACGAAGATGAGAAATTTCATTGCATAGAAGTTGGGGATTACAAACCACACTCTATGTGGTCACAAGCACTCTAAGTGCCACCTTTACACACCCAACTCACCCTCTTTATTTCTGAAAATTTCAGCTCTAAGGGGATGAGGTGGAGGTGCTCCCCTCCCCTCTATTTATAGCCCATGGGTGAGATGTTCTAACATCTAGAGCCCATCTCCACCCTTCATTTGAGGATGAGTGGTGTACAAGTCACACACTACAAGACACATTCCTGAGAGAGAATATTCTCCACATATTTGTCCGGGAAATATCTTCGCAGCTTCCTCGGTCGCCAGCCCACGCTTGGGCCCCCCGGTCAGAACCAGCTTCGCAACCAGGTTACCGACGCCACAGCCTCCAGCTGCCTTGGATTCCTTGCCATGGCTAAGATTCTCAAGTGCACCACCTCATGTGACCGCCAGGTCATCGAACCCGGTCGCCTGCACGCCTCCGGACGCACCAGTTTCCAGCTGTCCCCGCGAAGCGTCAGCCACGTACCCGCCGATACCTGCATCACTGAGATGAACACACACGAAACCAACACACCTTACCTCACCTGCAAGGTTAGTTCATCACAAAATTCCAACATCATAATCCCTTCGTGACATCACAATTAGGAAGCCCTAACAGACCATGTGTCAGCCTGACAAATTCCACCGGACCATTTCCGATTAAAACAATTACCTAGCCCAAGTGCCCAAGCTCAGCACAATGGTCCGGTTTCAATTCCACGTCAATTTCCACAGAAGCACCATTTAACATTCTTCAAAACACTTCAAATTCCATCTTGTCACATATATTCATCATCAAACCGGGGTACCCCCCACATGGGTCTCAACACTCCCCCTTGATGAATATATTGACAAACCCTCGAAAGATATTTTGAAGTTTTTGGATTTGACGAACAAGGCATGTAGGAAATGCCGAACCACGTTTAGAGCAAAAGATCGAAACACATGTGTTCAAAATCTCCAAGTCGTGAGAGTCAAAACTTCCCAAGAAATTATCCCTCTTTTTTTTCAAGAAATGAATATTGATGTCTTTTTCAATTCTCCCCCTTTTGGCAATATAGACATCAAGAAATTTGAAGGAACAAGCACAAAGCATGATGCAAATGCAAATGCAAGTCCTAAGGAGCTTTGAAAATTATCCATTTGAACGTGAAGCACATGGCAAAGATGTTCGAAGCAATGCAATTTTAGTTCGGTGCTCACAAGTTCAAGAGATGCTAGTAAATCGATTTTTCGTATTGGAAGACGTGGCTTAGAAAATCACGATCAAATGCCGTGGCCTAGCAAGGCATCAAGACAGCTTCGACAGAACACCACATGCAACCAGTTGAAAACAATGTAGTTACAAATCGACAGCTCAACTAACTAGCATTTTTCAATTTTTTTTTTTTTTTTTCTTGTAAACATTTTGTTGAATTTAGGCGGGAGAGCCTCTAGCCTCATACCAATGGCCGACGGTGCCCAGCATTACACTGAAGGATTCACTCATCTTGGCTATCCGATGTCCTTCCAAGTTCATGCCTCTTTTGTGCAATGGCAAGCTATCTCGTGAAGGATGACCAGTGAGAGCTCTCCAAAACATGAATTGCATATTTTTGGTTTTTCAATTTACAAGAGCAAGATTTGGCTAACAAAGATTTCACCAAGTTGCAAAGATGACTGAACGAAGACTGCAAGGGCCTCATCAAGCAACAACATTCAGAAAGTGAAAATCTTATGCCACATCGAAGTTTTGGAAAACCAAAAACAATGCCAATTTTTGGACTAGACGCCAATTGAACGAGCTAGCACAAGCTGAAATATGAATAGTCTCGGCATCTTGCAAAGCCTAAATTCAAAAGCATAATAGACAAAGCTCCAAAAAGCAAAAGAAGTCTATATGCTAATGCAAAGTTTTCCGAAAACTCCCCCTCAACAAGTGAGTCAACAGTTTCATCCCAAAATAATGTGCAATAAAAACAGCAACAATGAATAAGGAGCCGGAAAACCGAGGAAATGCACCTGGGCAAAACATAAAGAATTAGGCAAGAACAGAAACCACTCAAGCTCAAACTCGCTCTCATCTGCCGCCTGCGACTTACAAGGAAAGACAACTCTACACCTCGGTTACCAGAGATACGACACAGACCCTGTCTACTCATAGACCTATAAGACTGTGTGGGATCAACCTAGCCAGAGGAGAGAAAGAAGCCTATTACGCATGATAGCAACCTAAGCACAAGATAAGAGGTCCGTGCCACTGCACGCCAGAAGTCTAAGTGAAGAGTGCTGACAGCCTACAACTAAAATTTGATTAGTAAATAGGTCTTGGTGTAAAATAGCCAATTCCCCCGATCTTTGCCATTGCATACATTTATTAAGGATTGCTTGCTGGGTAGCCGCGTACTCATTATATCTATCGCGGATAATTTTATTATTCAGGTTGCAAGTCTGATCAGGACCAGGAAGGGTCCGAACTCAGGTGTGCAGGACTAGCTGCGGGTGTCCGGGTCAATTGCTTGGATATCGTCGCTGAAGGCTGTTGCTGCTCTGATGTTCTGTTATTCGTTCTTAATATTTGGTAATATCTGTCTTATTGTAATAGCCTATGATGCTACCTTGTATCACTCTGTTATTTTGAATAATAATGGAATGCCAGCGATGATAGCCGTTGAATTGTCCATCATGAGGTACTAGTCTGGGCTAGTATCAGATCATGGTGCCGGATTCCCTGTGGTGACGCAGGGGGTCTTGGCCGGTATCTTGCCTATCGGTAACCTTGCCGATTGCAAAAGGTCAAATCGGCTGGCACGTCCTCGGAAAGCCCGATCCCCTGTTGTTCGGCGGTAGTTGGTGCCGGGAAACCACATTTTCGCGTCAACAGCGCCTCCCACGCCTCCTGCGCCGCCGGGACCGAGGGCGCCGCCGGGGACGATGGCGCCGCCGCTGGAGATGGGATCGAGGCAGGAGGGGAGCCCTCCCGCGCTTGCGAGGGTGCCGCCGGGACCGAGGGCGCTGCCGGGGCCGAAGAAGATGCGGCCCATGCCGGGGCCGAGGGTGCCGCCTCCCGTGCCGCCAGGGCCGAGGGCGCCGTCACTGGAGATGCGGTCGAGGCGGGAGGGAAGTCCTCCAGCGCCTGCAAGGCCACCGGCGCCAGGATAGGCGGTGGTGGCGGCGTGTCCACCCGTGGCGCCGGACAAGACACCGGAGTCGGAGAAGAAGACATCTACGCCGGGGAGTCCACCATCAAGGTAAGATCTGGGAATGCGGGGTGGTGTTTGTGGGCATTCGGGGTTGGTGGATCCGACGAATTCGCCGGTGTTGAGGGCAAGGAGGGCGGCACGCGCCTCTGGAGGAAGAGAGGCCAGGGCGGTCGCTTGAGCGGCGGCAATGTGGGCAGCCGCAGCACGGGCTAGGTCGGCCGTGGATGAGGGGGCTACAGCAACGACTGGATCGGTGGAAGAGAGATCAATCCCATCGTGCGTTGTTGCTCGTGGGAGATTACCGGTAGAGGAAGTGATGGCCAGATCCATTGGCGGGGGAACACTGCCGGGTGGAATTGATGACCGAACCTCGCTGGAGGTAGCCAAGCCATGAGGGGAAGGGGAGGCAATGGCAGCCTAACGATGATTAGGGTTTGCGGAAGTGTGGGGCAGGGAGGCCTGCTCTGATACCATGATGAAAGATGGAGAGAGAATAGATTTTTCCCATTACTCAAAGGAGGAGTACAAGGTACAATATATAGCCTGGAGGAGGGACAGGCAGGCGTAGATTTGGCAGGCCATTAATGGCATTAATGCACGTGTAATCAGGGGATTACGCGTGGCATATTCTACAGCATATTCTAACACAGCTAATGGAGAGGCTGCTGCTCATGCTCCTGTAGCTAGCTGATGTGTTCATAATAGAAATGTCCTAATCGATCAAGCCTCGGTATGGAAGTACACCAGGCATGCTTGAGGCCACCAGGTGATGGATCCACCACTCTTTCCAACTTGGAATCCTATTAGGATGGACTACACATAGAATGTCTTGTCATAGAAAAAACGGAACGTTTGTTTCAGGAGTTAAACCAAGTGTTTCGCTGAGAAGAATAAAATGTTTCATTAGATAAAACATGTGAACAAGAAAATGTTCCGATAGCTAATTAAAGGATGTTCGATCAAACAGGACCCAACGTTACCGAAGGGCAAAACACATGTATCAATCGAGAGAAAACATAAATATTAGGAAAATTCAATGCCTGTTTCGACCGGTAAAACCAAATGCTTCCGAATGGCAAAAAAAAAGAAAGATGCCATTGCTATTGAAGCATTTGAATTAAAACATTAAAACATTGAAAGTAAAAAACATTTGAATTATAGCACTGAAACATGGCTTATAGATAGTGTTTGAACATTGAAAGTATATTTCTAAAACAATTTGAAACATGACGTAGATAGTATTGAAACATGACAATTAATTAATGTACCAAACATTTGAATGAAAGCACTGAAACTTTAAGGCCCTATTCTTTTGAGCTAATCTGAACGGTTGAACAGCTAAACGGCTGAAATGACTGAACTTCGAGAGCTTCTCGACATAGTCTCGAGATTCGGATCCATTTCATTTGACTTGTTTTTAAAGCGTTAGGACTTAGGCCCAGTTCTTTTCAGATTAACAGGCTACCGGCTTAACAGCTTAACAACTTATTTACGTTTTGAATACACATATGGTTTGAGTTTTTTGAGTCCGTTTCTGTTTTGAAGGTGGGTCCTAACACTTTAAAAAGCAAGTCAAACGAAATGTATCCGAATCTCAAGACTACCTCGAGAAGCTCTCGAAATTCAGTCATTTTCAGCCATTCAGCTATTCAGATCAGCTCAAAAGAACAGGGCAAAGCTAATTGATGAAACATTTGAATTAGAGCGCTAAGACATTAAAAAGTAGTTGTTGAAACATTTGAATTAAAGAACTAAAACATTCAATATCAGGTGTTCAGCAAGAGTAAACAAGATGTCCCAACAAGACACATGCAATGTTTTATAAGAGCAAATATGATATTTCAGTAGTAAACTGAAACATAAGCAAAAATATAAATATTTCAAAAAATCAAGCGAGATATTTTATGAAGAAAAACATAATGTTTCTTAGGAGAGAATAAGATGTTTCAATTCAGTAGTGAAACATAAGCAAATATGTATGTTTCACAAAGACAAACAAGATTTTCGTATTCACATGGGTGACCGCCACTTCCACCAAGCCAATGCATGAAGAGATGACAGAGAGAGCAAGAGGGAGATGGAGGAAGAGGTAGATCACGCATGCAGAGATAGAGATAGATAGATAGAGAGAGAGAGAGAGAGAGAGAGAGAGAGAGAGAGAGAGAGAGAGACGACATGGAGAGAGAACGGGGTGTTTCAGGGAGGAAGGACAATGAGAGATAGGGAGCCACGAGATAGAGGGCATAAGAGAGTGAGAGAGAGAGAGAGAGAGAGAGAGAGAGAGAGAGAGAGGCTAATATGGTGAGTTTCTCTATGACTTCTTTGATCTCGACGTTTTGGATGGAGAGCATGGCTCCCTTTCCTCCTCTTTGATTGCTAGGACAGAGAGAGACTCCAAACGGAGAGAGTCAGAGGTTGGATAAAAATGACTGGTGGGTAGTTGCACAATGACGTCCGATGATAGTTTTGTTTCTTCTTTGAATGAAGCTATATATCTTTTTAAAAGTACCTACACAATGGTATACTGTTAGGGCGAACCTGGCAGCACATCTTCTTCCTCCCCTTCCAGCATGAACTTCCCATGCTTCCTTCGGCCTCCCCCAACGCTGCCTCCGCCACTCCCTGCAGCCTGCAGTGCTCATTGCCTTGTCGCGTCATCCAGCTCCCTCCCACCGCCTCGCCGTCCCATCCACCCTAATCTCGGGTGCTAGTGCAGGTCCGTCTACCACTGCCACCCGACCACCTTCAACCAAACTTGCGGCTCTGGCACAGCTACCATCATCTCACTGCCTCCCACGATCCCCTTCCCACCACTAAATCATCGCCTCCTTGGAATCCCTCTAATTAGTCCGGCTGGCCTAGAGAAACCCCTCCTGCCCTGAACCCGAACCCAAAAGGACGGCGTGGTGGCGGTGAAGACGACGACAATGCAGGAAGAGAGAGGAAGGAGCACACACAAGGAAGGAGTATACCGTCGGAAGCACACCCGATGGTGTACCATTCTCTGGGCTTTTTCTCTCTTTTTGTGTGTGGATGCTTGAGTAAGAATGTGGCATTTTTCCTTGTTGAGTTGGAAACTTTTTGTGCCATGTTTTGGTAAAATCGTACAGGAGTTTGCCGGAGCAAAGGTATTTCTCACTAAAATCTTTAGCGTGTAGCGTTCCCAACTAAATTTAGCGTACAAGGGTATGTAAAAAACTTTAGCGTACATATAGCATAGTCTTCCGTACTTCTCGCTAAATTTTACTGCCGTCGTTCTCACAACAATAATAAAAATAGTGTCCCTTTTACTAGCATTAACACAGTACTACACAGTTTAATTATGCTCCCTTCATGTCACAAATTTCGATGTTTGCGACATGGACATTTTTTCTAAAATACAATTTTGATCACTGGAACTATATAATTTATTTATGAAATTAACTTAAATTATATTACGAAACAACTTTTCTAGATTAATCTATATGCATGATTTTCTATGGCTCGATGTAAATATATAGTTCATAAAAATCATAGATAAAGTTTCAAAGCTTTGATTACACTCATCTGAAATGTCAATATTTTGTGATATTGACTGAGAGTTAAGATAACTAAATATAAATGCTATTAATTTGCATATCAAATTTTACCAAAATCATTTTTAAAAAGGAATACTAAAACCATGCATGCATGTTGAGTAGAGAAGGATAAACAAAAACAATTGAGCTGGTTTTCGCTCGAACTCGATCAAAATACGAGTTTGATGTACTCTCCTTGACAAAGTGTATTGTTTGAAAACATGAATTTATTATTTTTTTCAAAACAATGTACGCACGAATTCATATCCACAAAATCTGTCCCCCGAAGACTAGTTACGTCCAAACGACAAAAGAAAAACAAACAAAGAGAATGCAACGTTTAAATTAATCTGGTGCAAACAATCGAACCATACTTTGACAAATTAAATACCAACACCTACCCGACTTTCAGCATTGTCCTTTTTAAAAATGGATTACCGGCACACTGACCTTATTCTCACCTGCTTACGAAAGTCTTTCTAAATTTTATGGCTTTGACGATTGGGAATAGTACACAACACACGTCCACACTAGATAATTATACCATTAATTTGTATAGTACAAAAGTAGGAACATTTTGAACAAAGGAAAAGAAAAAGGGCGCATGCAAATATCTTAATCCACGAAAAAAACATATTAAGAACGATCTGAAGCCAACTATGTAGCAGTTTTTGTGGATAAAATGTAGCAATTCCATTAGAGCGTATATGCAGTCAGCTTTTCTTTGAAGGATCGATAATATTATTATCAACTGCTTGAAACTGATGCTAATTTTGTCAGGAAAGTAGTAGTAGATTATAAAAGGAAAAATTGGTTGAATAATATATAGTTAAATGTAAATTGGGAAAGTATGTGACAGTGGGCTGGAAAGTATATTTACAATTTGTATTTACATGTATATTATTTAACCAATTTTTCCATTATAAAAGGACGGAAATGTGATGATCAGGTAGCACATTGTATATTATATCATCGGGGCGTTCATGTAGCTCATACTTACAGAGATTTTCATACGTAATTTATGGTTACGAAAAGTTTTTAGTTCTTAATTTATCTAGTATGTTTCAGCTGGTACCAAGACCCTTTCAGTTCCTGATCTACCTCAGAAATAATCTAATCCCCTGAACATCTCAGTGCACATAATTAACATAAGCTGACAGAAACAGTTCTACAATATTCTAAAATATATACACTAGCCGACTGATTTAGCATCTGCTTTGAGCTGCAGTTCCAAGCGATATGATGCTAATCTACTACACCACGTGTTACATGTAAGGATTAGCCTTTAATTGCACTGCACTGCACTGAACCGAACTGAGCTGTAGCCATCGGCTCATTGATTGATTGCCCTGCACTGCACTGCACTGTACGTACATACGTTCGTACATGTATATATACGACGAATGAATGCATATACGTACGTACGCATAAAATGGGGACGTGTGACCCTGTATTGATCACTGTAGCTAGCTCACTCGTGTACTGTACTGCATTGGTAGTAACTCTGGCCAACTAGAGTGAGCCTCTAATTTCGTCTACTCGCACGTTAGGGTTTGGGTACCAATTGAAGTCTGCAGGTTTTGACATCGGCTTTAATATATGGGCATGGGGCAGCAAGTTCGATCTGTACCAACTAGCTAGGGTTCTTGGGGTTGATTCTTTTTCTTCTTGTTGTTCTTCGTCTTCCCGTGTATGGTGGCGTCAAGATGCATGCAAGTACGTCGGTCGATCGAACAGCTTGACGACGGGAACCTCTCATGCTGCGTACGGAATTGGAGTTGGATACAGGCAAGTAGCTAGCTAGTAGTCTCTTCTCGGCATGGTCAGTGTTCAGTACACGCCGTACGTACGCGCGCCATCTTTTTCTCCGCTTTTGAGTAGTAGCCAGAATAAATTTCAGTCCAAATTCTCGCGGAAGTTTGAACCGCCGAAGCTTCTAAGGCTTTGCTATTTCACGCTCGCCTGAAAATCTTAAATTTATAAGAGTTATCGGGCTTCCACCTTCTTTCCTGTCTTTGACCACGTCACCCCACCGTTTTCTCCATCCTCGGCTGGCTGATGCCGAGAGGTTCGGGATAAGTTTTACGGCGTCATGATAGGTTTTAGGGGGGTCATATGCCTCCCGGATTTAGAGGGAATTCTGAGGGATGACGGTAGACCAGAGGGGTGAGGGGTTTGTGGTGGGGTGGCGAGGTGCCGGCCGCAATTAATGTCGGAGCTGTGGGAATGATTGAACGCAGTAGGATTTAGGGTGGTTGAGTCCAGTCGGTGGCGGGAGGAAGGAAAACGGAGCAGAGGGGCATCGCTACCAGCTGGTGGTGACCGCATGCGGTGGAGATGGAGGTTGAGATGAGCGGAGTGGCAGAGACGGTGGCGGCACAGATCGTGGTCGAGAGAAGAGGGGAGGGGATCGCGAGGGGAAGCTCAAAAGTGAGGATCGGATCAATGTGTATAAGGATCAGGATGGATCTAATCCATTGGATTTGATCCATCTGCAGAATAATCGACTGCAAAAACAAGCAAATGGTAGGCACCTGTTGACTAGCCATTCTCATACCCTTATATGGGGCTTGCTTGTAATAATGGTTAACAAATCGGGATGTTTTTAGAACCCAATATCTTCTCGAGCCTTTCATCAAAAGTGCTTTTCGAAGATCTAAAATTAAATCAATCAAAACTGAACCAGATTATCGATTCTGCTTTGAGAAGGTACGAAATAACGCAACATTTTCACAAATCAATCACTTAAGCAATTCTCGGCCCCGTTTCTTGGAAATCTCGAATTTAGTTTTCATAGCTCTAAAAACAAGTCGAACCAAGCAAGCCTCTCAAAATTCACTTTTGTTTTCGGCCATTATAGCTATGGACGCAAAATGGGTGCTTCTAGATATGTATGTGCACAACGATCCCTCCCTCAATCTCTAGCCGGACGAGTATTCCGTGTACTTGACATGAGACGATCGACCGACCGTCGAGAGAGATGTTGTCGAAATTTATATCTTTTTCCTAGCCCCCGGTGCTGCTCACGCATGCCTAGTGGAGGGAGGTGAGGCGATCTGTGTCGCGTGACACGTCGCCCCGGTTGGTGCACAAGCCTATAGTGGTGGGGGACGGATGGATGGATGCATGCATATGCATGCTTCCCTGCTGATTGCAATGCTCATCACTGATCATGCGTCTGCCTCTGCAATTCTGCATGCATATATGGATCATGGATGAACACTTTATGTTCCTGTCGACTCTTCCTTTTTTTATTTTCTTTCCCTTTTCATTCCTAGGTTTGATGCTTTGATCCTGTCGTCCTCTGTCCCCGTTTGATCGATCGACTTTCCTCTTGCCCGCTTAGCTTTGCGTGCGAAGTTATGAAGGTCCTTGCACAATGGAAACATCAGCCGTTGCCATTGAGGGTGCATTAAAGCGCTCGTTCTCTTAACTAATTGTTTATGATAATGTATAGAGAGGATTTGGAGAATAATAGGATGATTCATTCACCGAAGAACACTAAGTACGTACAGATAGTACATCAGGTATGGCTGCAGGCCATGCAAAACGAGATCACGGGCAATAATGTTTCTTCTAGGAAGGTAACCATAGTAATCACGCATGCGTATAGACTACAGATTCGTCGAGTTGAACGCTATGTGTTTCTCGAAAATGTTTATTGGAAGTAATTTATCGCAGGTTCAGAGTGACTAATTGAATGAATAAAGTTGAAGTTATAGAGCTGAATAATAAGCTCAAGCCACTTTGAACATGTTGTTACTCAAATTCTCGAAGCCGTTTCTAGAAGCTCAACTTAATTTTCAGCTTAGTGATTCATCTCAGATCAGGTCGCATTTGGAATCTCGAGGACCACAGACATGCAAGTACCAACGCTTCAAATCTCCCTTAACTCCGGTTGCTGGGTTCTTCAGTGTCCGGAATTCAGGAATCCATAGTCCATTAGTCCATCACTCTCTCAACTCTGAACAAACCAACTAGGCATGCACGAAGGTTCCTACTGTTTCGAGTCTACTTGGCTATGATCCCTCTCCCTTCTTGCCATCTCTATCTATAAATTTCAAGTAAATCTTGGGCGAATCCCACCAGTTCGATTTGTACATTTCACCCTCCTGAGAGTGACACTTTCAGTGGTCAGTCAGCTCAGCTACACACTCAGCACGCAATGGAGCCTAATTATAAAATGCAGAACCAATTGATCACCACAATGATAATCTTGGGTTAGTGTCTTATTTAGCATATTAATCACACAACACAAACGCAAGCACAGACCTGATCACCTGATTCTTTTTTATGAGCAAAAGCACAGACCTGATTCTTCCTTGCAGCCTCCTGCATCCTGACTGATTTCTTGACGCAGTGGTCATTTTCTTTTCTTTTCTTTTTTTTTTTTGCATACGATCTTCAGGTAAGAGATATATAAACAAGTGAAGGAGACGACAGAGTTCGGTATCAGATTCGCTGTGTTCTTCACTCCCTGTCGGTTGTAACGGCTGAACTCCTACAAACCAGAGAAGTAATGACAACATTTCAGTACAAAAAAGCGTGTTCAGCCTTCAAGTTTCAACTATGAACTAGTACTGTTAGGTGAGCTACTTCTATTTTAACTCACATATATGCAGGAGCAGAAACGCTATCAGCTACAGCTGAACGCAACAACTCCTAACCATCTCTCATATGCAGATTTGGATTACCTTGATTTGGAAGCATGCAGGCAGCAGGCATGCTGACCTCATACAGGCAGTAAGCTTTACTATAATGCCCGTGTTATATTGACATGATCTTGATCTTTTTTTAATTTGTTTTTGCTGCATTATTGTCTTTGCCTGATCTTCACTTAGATCCATTGCGGCCACAAAGTCAGTCCCTGGATGTTTCACTCAGCCTCGGCAGCTGCAAGTTTGGTAACTTCTCATTTTCTGATGCACACCGGCATGTTTGAATGCAAAGATAAAATAATGTCAAACTAAATCCACTCCTCTGTTATTTCCTATGGTACCTACGACGAGAGTACTTCTGACAAAAGATAATCTAGCGAGACGAAACTGGAATGGTAATAAGAACTATTGCTTTTGTTATAAAGAGGAGACAATTAATCATCTGTTCTTTGAATGCCGTTTGGCGCGACGAGTTTGGTCCATAATCTACGCAGCTTCAGGACTCTGTCAACCTTGTACTGTATCCCATTTGTTTGGTGCTTGATTATGTGGTATAAACAAGAATTTGAAACCGCTGACCCTGTTGGGGGCGTCTACAACTTGTTGGTCGCTCTGGTTATGCAGGAACGACATGGTTTTTATAAGAAAACTATCCCATCTCCTTTGCAGGTTATTTACTTAATTATCCATTGGATATGTACTTGGATTATTCTTCAGCGGCCGGCTTCGCTGGATTTTATTATGGCGGTGTGCTCGCATATGGAATGGGTGGTCAAGGAGTGTTTTACCCAGGCACATGGGTGGCGATCTAGTCTTCGGTTTGATAGTCATTAAGTTGTCTGTCTTTTCTTGTATCTATTTAGAGCTGTGTATATCTTGCTATGCAGAGGCCGGAAGTGATCTTAGGATGGTTGTATCATCTTGATGTAACTATCTTGTTTTCAATAAAGCTTCCTTTATCAAAAAAAAAAAAAACTTTTCTGTTATTTCCACCTCTTTTGTATAGATAATTTATGGTTAAGGATGATGTTGGACGTACTGATCAAGCAATTGTTTGAGTTTATTAATTCCATGATCAAGCAATTGTTTGAGTTCATTAATTCCACACTGCTGATTTGACCCAAAACCTGAAATGACTAGACATGTGAGGGCCTGCATTTTCTGTCATAGTTTAACCAATTCACCTTCAAAATAATTCAGACTGCACGAACAAACAGAATCTTGTTTCCAGACAAAACAAGGCCAGATTCGCGCGCGTAAGAAGCAGGTTCCCCTTGCGTAATCCGACCATATTTAGTACAACTACCCCTAGCAAAACAAGGAGCATTAGGAACCAAATCATCCACACACGCAAGAAATCAACTAACCAAAGATTCAAGAAATTAAAGTGATCAGACATCGGTATCTGCATATCTTCTCACCACTAATACTGACAATACCACCAATCTACTGCTACTGCTACTCGCATTTGCATTTGCGTAGCACCGAAGAAAAAAAAAACATATCGCCTTACTGAGCACGACGAACAGACAAGCTCAATCCGTCGATCGAGCAAGAAATTGGGTGTGGTAGGTTCTCAGTCGACGTCAGAAAGACAGGCTCGGTTGTGGTTTGTGCCATCTGTGAGTGAATGGAGCAGCTTCTGCTGCTCATGAAGAACAAAAAAGCTCAAAACACGCTCAACTTTTAGAACAGTGGGGTTAGAATTTTGATGATTAGTGCGCTGCTCCAAGCTAGCACACTAGTCTGAGATGGACTTGGCACAGATGAGAAGTGACTTCTTGCTACAGTATTGTGTGGTACTTTGCAGTCCTAGGATGCGATTGGATGCTGTCGTAGGTGGTCAGGGTTAAATTTCTTGACAGCTTAGTGTTTGGACTCGATGGGATGTCAGGATCATGAATTTTAATTTGGAAGTAATTCTAGCTAGGGCGAGTAAGAGAAAGACCAATGTTAAAACCATTTTGTACCAATTTGTGGTTTTTTTTACTATCTATGAGGTAAACCCTTTTCTTACCAAAAAAACGCCGAGACTACTTTTCAATCTTTACGTATCTCCCTCTTATATTTTTACCATCAACCCTTTTTTGACTGTTCACAACTTTATTTCTACGGTATGATAACAAATGAGTTTACTATTAGATCTGCCCTTACACACAACCATCTGCTCATGTAGTTTACATAACCTACAAACATCCTCTATCTTAAAGACAGATTCCCATTGCTGCTACCTGGATTCTGGACTATACGGGTGAAATTTCAGGTAGAGTTTAATTAACGAGCACTTTTAAGGTATACCTGGGCTCTTTCTCATTCCTTCTTAGGCCCATTTTGAAAGAAAAAGGCAGTGTGGCATAGAGCCCAAGAGGTGAGGAACTTTCATTTAGATGGAGCCCAAAACTTGTATATGAGCTGGCTCGTGGGGAGGAACTACTGCCCACGAATTGAAGGCGATAGACCAAATTCACCGAGAAATTTTCAGGCTGTGTGAAGCGTCGGGAGGTTTGGTCTGGTGTATCCGGCATTAAGTTCACTTGGGAGACCAAGTTCCAAAGCCCAAGGAACTCCGAGATCATTGCCGAGGTGAAGCGTGGGCTAAGGTCAATCAACCAGTTGTTGTTAACTAGATCGTTGGACACCGAACGATTATCTTTTAACAACGTAGAAAATAAAAATATTTAGGCTGTCAACCAGAAAGCCAATGTCCGACCAAAATGAAGTTGAGCAACAATCGCCCAAGATTATAGTAGTGCACATATATAAGAGGTAGATATCACTAGGGTTGCAAGGAGTGGTTGTGCCAACCAAGGCTTGGAGTCGGAGGTTTTGCTTATCCAAAGTAGTGAAGCTAGAGCGCCCGTGCGAAGTTTATCATGTTTAGCACGCCCAAGCCTCCTTGGTCGACAGGGGAGGAAACAAGATTCCAGTTGAGCCTGCAGTGGCAACTACCCACAGAGTTGATCCCTTTCCAGAGACAGGCTCTTCTTATTCTATCAATTATCTTAAGGACGGAAAGAGGAGCAATGACTACCGAGAAGATGTACGCGGCATAACGGAGAGGAGAACTTTGAGCATGGTGAGATGGGTTGCCTTTAGACATCACAGGACCCTTCCAACCCGCCAAGTAGGTAGAGATCTTGTCAATTAGCGATTGGAAGTGCACGTAGATAAATTTCTTGATTGATAGAGGGAGGCCCAAGTATTGGATGGGAAATGTGCCCGTCACGCCGGAATGTTTGTAAGCACCTAGTCAAGGTCATTTCCTTCGCATTTGATCGGAATCATCTAGCTCTTATCGAAGTTGGTGCGGAGGCCAGAGACTTCCCCAAAGAATTCTAGAATGTGCACCGAGGCATTGATCTCATCTTTCACTAGAGCAATGAAGGTAGCAGTGTCATCAATGTAAAGGAAGACGTGGGTTGGTGCTTGTACCACGCATGGGGGGATAAGATATCAGCAGTCGTGGTAAGTTCTAGGAGCTTGTGAAGGGGCTCGATGGCCAAGTTGAAGAGGGAGGGGGATAGGGGGGTCCCCTTGCTGAAGCCCTTTATGGTGCTGAATGGGGGTCAACCCGTTGAGGGGCACGCTAAAAGAGGAAGATAGGATCAGGGATATCCAATCTCTCCACCTAGATCCAAAGATTTGAGTGCACAAGTTGTCCGGAAGGTAAAACCAAGAGACCGAGTCGAAAGCGTTGGCCAGGTCTAGCTTGAGGAGCAACATTGGAGTGATGAAGCGGTGGAAGGTTTTAGCTTTGCTTTGGACGCATATGAAGTTATCTTGGATGTTACTGTCATTGATCGAATCAGATAGTATATATGTAGTTAAATGAGGACGATGACTGCCTTGATTGTTATTACCCTTGTTAGCCTAAGATTAGTCTGGTAATCACTTTAACCCTACCTAATGGGTAAAACCTGCTTAGACAGGCAAAACAAGACAAAGTTACAAGGGGGATTACAAGGATGCCTCCCTTTTACATGGAAGAACAACAAACCATATTCTCATGTATTCAACTAAGTCATGGACGAGACTAATTCTTATGTGGAGCCGAGTTCAAGAAATTAGTCTTCATAACTCTATACTGAGGATGATGTGTGAAAGTGCATCTAGGCCCCATGTGGGTTTTGGTGATAGATGATGGACAATTAAAAAGCTAATATGTTTTATGAGATCATGGACAAATTTTAAATCTTTTGGAATGGATTTGGAAGACTAAGAGAATTTAAAGCTAAAAGGAGAAGAGGGAGTGTTTTAATAGATTTCAATGTTTTAAATAGCGGGCTATACGTTTTAGCGGAGCTTTCCTCAAATCGCTAAGACCGCTATAGCGGCCGCTAAACAAATTAGCGGTTTTAAAAAAAATATGAAACATGGCATATATATGTCTTTAAGTGACAAAGTCAAAAGTAAAAAAACATGGATTTCAACTAGTTTTTGTACAGGTTATAAGCAGCATAAGATTAAGGCATTATCACAGGGGTTATTATTTATGAGTACACTACATCACAAACACAAACTAAAAAACAGAGTAGCTGACAGCTGACAAGTCCATCACAAGTTCACAACAAAGTAACTATTTTGAACCGAGACAGCGTTGAAATTTGAGTGGGCTTCAGTTTCAGCCTGAGAGCATCAAACGCAGAATAGCGCTGCTAAATGCTATGGCCCGCTATGTATTTTAGCACCGCTAAATTGCGCTATTGCGCTCTTAGCTGCGATAGCGGACATATGTGCAATAGCGTAGTGTTCATACGTCTAAAACGCTATAGCGGCGCTATAGCAACGCTATAGCCCGCTATTTAGAACATTGATAGATTTAGATCATTGCTTTTGAATTGATTCTAAGGACATGCCGTATTATTAAGAGGGATGCAACGAAAAACCTCTTTTAGATGTTCTAAGTGTCTTGGCAGATGAATCTTGACACATTCTATCCACCAATCAAATTTGAGGGAGTTTTTCTCAAAAACATTTCGGACTATCCGAAGTTGAACAGGAATATCCAATGTATATCGGAATATCCAATCCTTGGTCCAATTGACCCCTCTCTTTCTCGCAATCGCAAAAATATCAGACTATCCGATAATTTCCCCGAAATGTTCCGACATGGATCGGAATATCCGATGTTAGGTTCGATCGACCCCTCTTTGTATCCAGTTCCAAAAATATCGGACTATCCGATAATTTCCCCGGAATGTTCCAATATGGATCGAACTATCCGATGTTAGGTCCGATTGACCCCTCTCTGTCTCGAGCTCCAAAAATATCGGACTATCTGATAATAATATCGGACTATCCGATATGAATTGTTTCATCTTTGATTGATCCTTATATGAATATTCTCAAATCATTTTAGGAATTCAAAAATAGCATTTGCGTCAAGTTTCGCTAATTTTCATATCGGACTATCCGATGTCTGTCAGCAACAAACGGCTAGTTGGTGGGTGGGAGTATTCATTCCTCTCCTCCCCCACGGGCTAAGGTTGCCTCTAATATTCATTCCAGCTAAGCACTTATTGCAAACCCTAGCTCCTCATCTTCCACCTTCGCTCCAACTAAAATCTTACTGATTGCATCTTTGTGAGAGTGAAAAAGCTAGATTTAACTTTGTGTTCATCAAGCTTCATCCTTGAGCACTTGGTTCGATCTCTAAGTTTGTTTTTCACCAAATTTGTTACTCTTGGAGTTTGAGGGCTCCTAGATGGTTAGGAGCCGCCCTAGAGCCATCGGTACTTGGTATGGTGGCCGGGGAGAGTTTGTGAAGGCTGGATTCGCCTCCGAAAGGGAAGGATCCAAAGAGTGAAACCAGGAGTGCTTGGTACAACCCAGGAGGCAAAGGGTCGCCGCCTCAACGGAGACGTAGGATCTCCTCAAAGATCCGAACTTCGGGAACAACTTCTTCGAGCCTCCTTGTGGATCTGGGTTTACTTCTCTTTGCTCACTATTTGTTTGCTCTCTAACTCTATTTAGTGCAGTGGTATCCTTGTTTTACTTAAGGGCTTCAAACCCTAGCTTCTGCAATATCGGATAATCTGATTTCATATCAGATTATTCGATCCATATCGGATTATCCGATATCAACATTGGACTATCCGATATTTCTGTTATTCCGCTGCATTTTTAATTGGTGAAATTTTGTAAAGCCCATTCACCCCCCCTCTCTAGGCTACATCTCGATCCTTCAACACGGCCCTTCAAATTTTATCTTTAACCTTTGCACAACATGTAACCTTAACTACTAAGCAAAAAATGTCAGTCAAACATCGAGGCTAGAAGACCGCACCGCGCCCTCCGGTTTATGCATTTGAAGATTTTCTAGGTGCAACCAAAGTGGAGCTAGTGCCTAACACACTACACT
This sequence comes from Raddia distichophylla, assembly GCA_005191435.1. NCBI lineage: Eukaryota > Viridiplantae > Streptophyta > Magnoliopsida > Poales > Poaceae > Raddia > Raddia distichophylla. The sequence goes on from SPJY01009385.1 coordinate 713,392, forward strand.
CTCTGCTCCTTATAGTGAAGGCCAAAGCCCAATTGAGAGCTCCGAAACATGCAACCTTTTATCCTCTGATTCATTGTCAGAGGTTAGTGACTCGGTCGTGAGACAAACGGTGAAGGGTATGGCTGGTGTATTGCTACGACAGTTATGATGCTTGATGAAAGCGCTCTAACAAGGCGAGATTAGGTCATCATTGAAAGTAGCTAGGCGGGAGGATAGGAGTTTAGTGAAAAGCTTTCCAATACTGTGGATGACACTGATGGGCTGAAAGTAGGAAGCGGAGACTGGGTTGGCATTTTTGGGGAGGAGGGCAATGTGAGTATTTTTTTTTTTAGGGTATGCAGGTCGGCACCATTGAGATCATGTAGGTGTTGCAAGGCTTCGAGGAGATCGAGCTTGATAAGGTCCCAACTTCGCTTGAAGATGGCTAAAATGAAGCAATCGGGCCCAGGAGCTTTGCAGCTAGCATACTAACACCACTTCCTCGAGATCATCCAAACTGAAAGGGAGTTCCAGCGCAGTTCAAGAGAAGGCAGGTTTAGCCGGCTCCAGTTGAGACTAGAGGCCGGAGTTCCCAAGAACCTAGCTGAAAGTGTTGATGGAGAGCATTGGCTTTGACATTGTGCTCAACATGATGGCCTTGGTCGATGACCAGTATCATGATGAAGTTCTTTTTATGTTTGGAGTTGGCCTTGACATGGAAGAATCGAGTGTTTGTATCATAAGCTTTAACCAGGTTAGCAGCGAAGGATCTAGGATTTGGAAACTAGGGGCACATGGCTATATAAAATATTTTGAATGCTCGTATAACTTCGTATAATGTATGCTATACGAAGTTATTACGAGGGTCGCAGCCTCAACGGAGACGTAGGATCTCCTCAAAGATCCGAACTTCGGGAACAACTTCTTCGAGCCTCCTTGTGGATCTGGGTTTACTTCTCTTTGCTCACTATTTGTTTGCTCTCTAACTCTATTTAGTGCAGTGGTATCCTTGTTTTACTTAAGGGCTTCAAACCCTAGCTTCTGCAATATCGGATAATCTGATTTCATATCAGATTATTCGATCCATATCGGATTATCCGATATCAACATTGGACTATCGGATATTTCTGTTATTCCGCTGCATTTTTAATTGGTGAAATTTTGTAAAGCCCATTCACCCCCCCTCTCTAGGCTACATCTCGATCCTTCAACACGGCCCTTCAAATTTTATCTTTAACCTTTGCACAACATGTAACCTTAACTACTAAGCAAAAAATGTCAGTCAAACATCGAGGCTAGAAGACCGCACCGCGCCCTCCGGTTTATGCATTTGAAGATTTTCTAGGTGCAGCCAAAGTGGAGCTAGTGCCTAACACACTACACTCTCTGCTCCTTCCCGGACTCTGGTTGCTTTCTTCTTTCGGATATTTGTTTGACTCCCCTTGGATCTGCATCTCCAGATCCAATCTTTGGGTCCTCGAGCAGGCTTCCCAGCCCGCCACCATACACCACGTCGTCCGTGCACAGCAAAACATGCCGCACCCTGGCTATCCGCATCCACGACACAGCTTACTTGTTAGGATATGCGTCGATGCAAGATCACGAACGACACCAGGAGACACGATGTTTGGTAACGCAGTTCGGCTTTCGCCTACATCTGCGGGGCTCTGACTATGGGAGCTCCTCCCCAATCCATAATACCGTAGCACACCGACTAACCAGGTCACGACCACATGTCGGCCGCTAACCTCCTCTTGCCTATGCTACTATTATGCGGTCGTTCAATTGGTTACACTAGGACTGTCTCCCTTTATATAGTAGAGGCCTGGATAGAGTCCGACTCTAACACTAACCAACCCTGCCTATTACAACACGGAGTCCATGTAACCTACCCGTACACATATTCGACACAATACCTAGCAAACTCCACCTTGAAGAATATGGTCTCTCCATCTTGAAGTTGTTCCATCATCTTGCGCGAAACCGTGCACCGGACTCTGGTTGCTTTCTTCTTTCGGATATTTGTTTGACTCCCCTTGGATCTGCATCTCCAGATCCAATCTTTGGGTCCTCGAGCAGGCTTCCCAGCCCGCCACCGTACACCACGTCGTCCGTGCACAGCAAAACATGCCTGGCTATCCGCATTCACGACACAGCTTCGCCCTCAGTGTCGTGATGCAGCGCCTCCTATGCAACATCCAGTCGCATCACTGCTCCGCCGTTCCGATCTATTCGACATCTGTCCGCGCTTGCCAGTCTGATCGCGAACGCCGAGGTCGTCGCCGTCGCCTACCGACCTCGCCAACTACTTTGTCAGCCCGATCGCCACGTCTGGTCAATCCCTGCCAACGATAGTCCATCGAACGGTTCGAGTCACCTGCCCGAAGTGTCCGATACCACCGATCGAATCGTCGATCGCCGCCATGCTCCACCTTGTGCCGATATGGCGTTTTTTGCGGCGCCCGTGTATGCATAAACCTCGTGTCTCCTCCTAGATCTTCCGCATGGCCAACCTCGTCAACCAAGCTTTGATACCACTTGTTAGGATATGCGCCGATGCAAGATCACGAACGACACCAGGAGACACAATGTTTGGTAACACAGTTCGGCTTTCGCCTACATCTGCGGGGCTCTGACTATGGGCACTCCTCCCCAATCCATAATACCGCAGCACACCGACTAACCAGGTCACGACCACATGTCGGCCGCTGACCTCCTCTTGCCTATGCTACTATTATGAGGTCGTTCAATTGGTTACACCAGGGTTGCCTCCTTTTATATAGTAGAGGCCTGGATAGAGTCCGACTCTAACACTAACCAACCCTGCCTATTACAACACAGAGTCCATGTAACCTACCCATACACATATTCGACACAATACCTAACAAGTACATATACTATAAGTCATTGACCGGTTTCAAAGTGTTACAGCAGTTAGAAAGCAGAAAGTTTCTCCCTTTCTTTGTAGCATAAAATATGAGACCAGAATTTGAGGGGATGGCAAGCTGTCTTGTAATCATCCGTGCATTGTGTCTGCACCAAGCATGAAAAACAATGTGAATATGGAAGTAGCCAACACCGGGGAGGGCGTAAAGCTTATATTATTCAGGTATGCCATGCCATGTCAATTTTAGAGTAAACAATGTGCATGAGCATCATCTAGCTAAGTATATATATAGATTAAATATTCAATTGGCAGCATAGACCAAAGCTATTTAACAGAAGCTATGTGGACTATGGATCAAGGAAAAAATGCAATCCCATCAATTTTACCGATGACTAAAAAGAACAACCAAAAAGATTCAAAGCAAGGCCAAAGCCAGTTAATTGGAGAAGCTAAGAGGAAGATCAAAATAGACTATATTACTTGTTTGATAATTCATAACTAAAAAAAGACCATAGCATGTAAGCATGCTTTTGAGCGGCTAAAACTTCTCGGATAAATATATATAAAAGATGTTTTGAAGACTCCATCCATGTAGCCATATAATAATTGTGTAGGGAAATTACCATTAAGGCATGAAGGATTGCTGACCGAAGCCACACAAAAATTTTAATAAGCACTGGATGATTATAAAAGTTGTATTCTAATTTAGCAACCATCGTGAAAATAAAAAACAGATCATGTATCTTTCTATGTATATATCAGCATGTTAGCTTCCACTCAGTTATATATTTTTTCCATGTAAATTGAAGGAAAGCATACCACGAAAAATTATCAAATTTAAGCAAAAAATGGGTGGTCCAAACTATAAACATAACAAACATTAAGAATCTTGATGGGGTCCACTATTCAACATGATAGGGAGATGGAGATCACATTCTAGAAGCATACCGACGACATTGATAAAAAAAATTCAAATCTGAGGGTAAACAAAACCTAGAATCCAGAAAAAGAACCTCTGTACTAACAGTTCACGTTAGCACACAAAATGGTGCCATATTCATACGTCCGTACCTGGTAAGGCCAGGACACAAAAAAGACTAAAATATAATCGGCCATTCCTATAAAACAGGACATCGCTGATGTCTGATCATGTGAATTTCATCCTTCTAAAATTATACCTTGGGCTGCACACTAATTGTCATGGAAGGTTAGATTAAAAAAATGGTTCGTTCACAACAACAGAAATCAAAATGAAATAGAGCATATGCTAAGCTCAGCCGACCAAAGTTTATTACTAAAGAGATATATTCTAGTTTCAAACTTCATGTGCAATAAAGAAACTGGATACACGGCCATTCCTGCGTACATGGAAAACAAAAGAAAATGAGTGAAACAGCCTATAAGGAAAAATAATAACAGCAAGAAGTAAACTAATATAAGGGCAAAGGCTATCAAAAGGAACATCAAATGGTCCAATAGGCTCAACACTTTGTTCTTCATTAGGCAAACCTGAAATATTTCTGACCGGTCGAACAAATCTTACTGGATTTGTGAAAAGGTATAGGCCGGGTCACCGGGATAAGCCCCACCAAGACTTAAGGGGACATATCCCACTTCTAAATCCTCTTGAATATAAAAAAGATTAGACATATCCAACTGAGTTAAACCTTAATGAGAATATGTACAATAGGAGAAAGTACAAACCATAATATCATAAAAAAAAAATAGGCCCATGAGTGTGCCAGAAGTTTTAATCTTCGAAGATAGCTAATTTTTCCCTCGATATTAAATGTAGCAATAGAACCAATGATGCATCCATCCAAATGAACATGTAGTATTTCTGGGGGACCAGTTCGCTCTATCCTTGGAGATAGCGGTGTCAACCCAATATCAATAAATTTAAGTAAAATTGAATACTTTACATTATCAAAATTTTTAATTGCCCTTCTGAATTATAGAATGACGAAACACCTGAAAATACCGAAAATTAACTGATGGTAGAAAATGGTAGAAAAAGATAGCATGCTATAAATCTCACTCAAGCTCCCCCCCAAAAGGATATGCACACATGCAAAAACATTCAGAGAGGCTGTTAGGTAGCCAGTACAACATGTTGCCAAAGATGAGATCGAAGTAAGAAATAATAAATGAGAAGTAGGATTGGTGTTCAGGGATGCGATCTGAATTCAAGAGAGAGAAAAAAAGAAAATCTTATGGCATGTGGAAGCCATTAGGTTCAGCAAATCAAAAGGTTTTCCATGACAACGGAAACCGCAAGAAACTACTCGGTACAACAGAATAGATGCGTATTATTTGTAAAACAAATATTAAAAAGTTAGCATTAATAATGTGAGAAGTGAAAACAAAAAAACCATTACTGTAAACACTCAGTTCTGGATAGACCATTATTCATAAGTAACCCATATCAAGCACTCAAGCTTCTCTTAATAAGAAGAAAGATACATGACCAGGTTGCTAGAATTCTAAGAACTGTTATGATAAAACTAAAAAATCCTTAGAAATGAAGTAGGCGATATAAGCGATGCACTTCTGGCAGATCTAACCCTGATTGTGAATTCCCTTTCCCAATCTTTATCATACTCACAATAGCTCTGTGAACAAATATTGATTTTTTAGCAAGAATCTTTCTAATCCCCTGTGCTCCACAAAGAACATATGGTTGCGTAATAAACATAAAACATGTACACAAAAAAAAGAATCCAAAAGATGCATTTTATCTACCTCTGCAAAAAGGCCAGAAATCGACAAAATGACTTTGAAACTTTAGTATTAATTAATATATCATTGTAGCATGATAGTATTGGACCGCCATCGCTAGAATTCCTCATGCACATGTGGCTCCTAAACAAATTATAGCAGAATCGAATAGCCATGCAAAACTAACTAAGAACCATAGGCTTTGCAAACCTTGCGGGCCATCTTTGCGTTGTGAACCATCATTCTGTTTTAGACATATAAACATTTTTAATGTTGTTGATGCATACTGGCCTACCATATCAAATTGTTTCCATTGTAACTAATGCAACATAGGCTTGGGGAGGTATATGTGTAATTAGATGACCCCTAATATGTACTTGCACGTAAATCCTAAACAGTAAAGGATACTGAAGCCAAATGGCTCCTATGCTGCATTGTTTTTGTACCCCCAAAAAATTTTCGGTCTGTGAATCAAGATGAGCCCATAAGTGATGTGCTCGGCTGATTTAAATAGAGCGAAAGAATGCCATACCTGATACGGTCGGCCGCCTCCAATAACCTGCGAAAGTCCTCCTATTTTCTGAACAAAGCAAATCAGATATCAACAGAGCCCAGGTTAAATAATGTAACAAATATAACAATCGATGCTATTTTGCGTCTCAGGTAAACAAAAATCCCGCAACGAAGAACTTGCCAACGAAAAAGGTTCGTATCAATCAGGAACTGTGAGCCGAATCACATGAATCAAGAAATAGAAACCATAGGTCGAGGGTGAAAATCGAAACCACAGGTTGAAGCCACCCTCTTCTTGTTCTTCGGGCTATATAACATTGCATTGAAGCTTCCATAGATGCTTAACAACTATATAACTACCTTATTACTACCTGAACGAGGCTTTGTCAATAGCTAATTTAACTCGTGTATGCTCTGTTTTTAGCTTTTTCATATACAAAACGGCAACAGTAACCAGTTTTTTCTATAAGCTTGTACCTAAGCACATGCATTATGGCCTAAGGCAAGTCCAACACCGGACTCAAAGATTGCGGCTGTAAAAACATCACGTTGGCCTTTTAGGTATGCAAGTGGAGTGGAGTCATCAACCACTCTCTGGTCCAGACAGGAACAAAAATTGGCTGCACACATACAACCACAATTAAGATTTGGCATGGAGACAAACATGTAGATCGTCTGCACAAGGGATGATACTAAATATAACGACTACCATTCGCATCAAGGGATACAGTCCAACATGTCTGTCGAGGATGCGTTGGTGAACATCAGTGTTGAGAAAGCAGGCCGATGGCAAGCTAAGCGGCTACATCAGAATAAGGAGCAAGACCCAAGGTATCGCACTCAGCTTAGGAGACAAGATTACCCTCAAACAGAAGGGAGGCAGCAGTTAACTTAGCCTTGAGCCAGTGACAAACTGTGTCACACACGCAAATCTCCTCCTATAAAGGCCTTTTGAACTCGAATTTTGGTATTTCTCCCAATTTTCTTGAGTTTCCAGTTGTTACCGATGTGGAGTCGCATGTATACAAGTGGCAGTAGAGATATATCCTACATGAACAGAATTGTGTAGCTGTGTGTTGTTTCTTGCTTACAAAACCAAAATATGTGCTCACGATCGATGCCCCCATGATGTTTATTCTTTGAACGACCTGTACTTGTTGGACTGACTGGCATTGATCTTTGTTGATGTCTTATAATTGCCATGCCCCTGGTGATAAATGAATATAGTTTCAATTCTTCGGGGCAGCCACAGTTGATGTTTTTATAATCGCCATGCCCCTGGTAATAAATGAATATAATTTCAATTATTTGGAGCAATCGCAGGACCAAGTAAAATGTGATCGGATAAATTTTAGACATGTTATTTGTTCTATCTGCTTTTGGATTCTCATGTAGCGTGGCTTGTTGTATCAAGTAGAAATGATCCTTACAGAACCATTTTCCACGGTAAATACATCTGTAGTTGTTCATCTATGCAGTCGTCTATTTTCTGCTCAACGACTAACTTTTATTCATGAATATTAAGTATTGACTCACTTGAATAAGAAATTGCAGCTTGGCAGCCGCCTCCTGCATGCTGAAGATGACCTAAGAGCGTCTCCGTCCGAAATTCTAAATACACACTCTATATCTATTTATTGCATATCGTATCCATATCTATAAAATTCCTTTACACTTTACGCTATACCCTAAAAGATTTCTTTTCTCTAATAGACATTCTATCCATGCGCACTTTATTTTACAGCTTTTTCTGCAGATACTCTAAATGCATATGTCAACTCCCTTACTGAGTCACCTCTTACGCCCCTGTAGGGTTTTCGGTGAAGGGGCATTTTTGTCTTAGGCACAATTGTATATTGGAATTTCAACCACCCATTCACACAAAATTTTCCTGGAATGAACTAAATTTTGTTGGGGATGATTTAGTGTCCAGAAACAAATCTATACATATTTGTGGTTATGGATGTTCACGTGGCTACCACAATTTTGTATCAAACTAGCCGCGACAGCGCGCACCTGGCGCGCCCGAGACCTCGCGAGCCCGCGACGTGCGCACGGGAAAAAACAGGCGCGCGCCCGTCGACGCGCGCGGGGAAAAGAACCGAGGCGGAGCGAGCGGGCGAGCGAGCACTGGGCTGGCAGAGCGAGCCACGCGGCGACGCGAGCGAGGCGAGCGGGGCGAGCAGCGAGCGCGAGCGTGCGCTCAGCGAGCAGCGCGCGAGCGAGCGCTGGGTGAGCAGCGAGCCACGTGGCGAGGTGGACAGGGAACTGAGGATTGTATCTATTATTGATTATTGATGATTATTGATGATATTGATGATTCCATCGATCACATCATTTTTTTATGAAATTGATATGACAGTTTCTTTGAGACGATTAGTGTGCACGTAAGGTGTCTTGACACACATTTATGGGGCCATCTAAATGTATATGTGGCGTCCAGAATACCTTACATTAAAAGCTTTCGTAAAAAAATCAGTATTATAATCTAAATAGCTGGTTCATGCTATAGAACATTCAAAATCGTGACCGAAATTTTGTTTAGATGATATACCGTGTAGAGACGCTACTTTGAGTGAATACATGGAGGATCTGCATGGTATATGCATATGCGTAAGAAACATCAAACAAACAACAGAACATATAGACCATAAAGATATCTATAATTTTAAACTATTTATGGAGAATAATGGCTTTAAAATCATCTAATTTAGAGTTCGGGTGGTCCCTAAACAATTCGCGTAAGTTTCGGATAAATCAAAAAATCCCACAAAATAAATAAACGATTTAATTCGGTTAACCGATAGAAAACCGCAGAAACCAAGTGTTCTGTGTGGCCGACAGCGGGTGGGAAAAGCGGCAGCGTGGTGTGGACGGGACACACGGCGCAGCGCGATTGGGTGCGGAGGTGTGGCGAACGGGGCGGCGATGCGTGGCAGACGTGGGAGCGACGCACATGGGGATGCGCCAGCAGAGCGACGTGCGGGGCATAACGCGCGTGGGGATGTATCAACGGGGTGGGACAGGTGGCGTGAGGATTCATGGTCACGGAGTTTGGTGTGGCGCGGTCTGCGAGGTGACCGGGCGGCTGAACTTGTCACCAATGAAAGATGCAACCACAGACTTATATCCACCTAAAAAAAACGATGCTAAAAGCATACCGCCAGTAACTTGTAGCTTCGTAATTAAACTTAAAATTTGCAATCTATAATCATCGTGAAACATGAAACATTGCACCTAGCTTTAGATGCTAGCTGTAGATTCAGGTTAGACAAAACTGTCCGAGACACTGCGGCTGCTCTAATACCATGTTTAGTGCTTTAAGGTACGTGTTTAGGGAAAAGGAGTAGCACCATATTACCAAGCACGTGCATGTACCCAAGCACATTGCATTGAAGCTTCCATAGATGCTTAACAACTATAAGTTTATAACTACCTTATTACTACCTGCACGAGGCTTTGTCGATAGCTAATTTAGCTCGTGAATGCTCTGTTTTTAGCTTTTTCATATATAAAAAGGCAACAGTAACCAGTTTTATCTCTAAGCTTGTACCTAAGCACATGCATTATGGCCTAAGGCAAGTCCAACACCGGACTCAAAAATTGCGGCTGTAAAAACATCACGTTGGCCTTTTAGGTATGCAAGTGGAGTGGAGTCATCAACCACTCTGGTCCTGGACAAACCAAAGCAGACAGGAACAAAAATTGCTGCACACATGCAGCCACAATTAAGATGTGGCATGGAGATAAGCATGTAGATCATCTGCACAAGGGATGAACTCACATGCCAGATGCCATCAATGCCCACACAAGCTCTCAAGGTTCCCGATTATGTAGATAAGCTTTCATTTTATGGCAGATGTTGAAAACCTACAGACAGCCACAATTCCCTCGCATCCTTGACCACCTCCTTGTAGAATGTCACAGTACTTTATAGCATCATCCTCATCTTCAAACACCTGTAATAGCAGACAGGCATGGATCAAGAAAACAAAGCAAGTAGTAGCGTAAAAAAATGAAGAGAACTGGTCATTAAGAAACTGACAGTAAGTATACTCCTTGCAATCATTTCTCCCAATTCATAGCATGACTCGTTATTAATCAGGCACTATTTTTCATAATTTGATTGTGCGTGGACTCAAAGCATGTGAAGCGGTGGAGAGGGCCAAATTGAAAAAGTCGATGCTTTAAAACTTCCCCTATTAACTCCTTTAAAAAAATTAATTCAAAAAATGTGATGCTTCTCTCTGTCAAAGTTACTCCCTCTGGTTATAAATAAGTGATGCTTTTGAGTCTTTACAGTCTCCGAAGCACAACTTTGATCACTAATTACTATGATAATTTGTTTCTATCTTTATTTGGCTGTGTGCATCTTGTTTTGCAAAGGCCGGGAGAGGTTCAAGACTTTGTATCAACTCGATGTATTGTTCTTGAAAGCAATTTAATCTTCCTTTATCCAAAAAAACTAGCTTTCAGGAACATGTTCGCAAAATACACTCCATTTGCTAACTACTCACCAATACTCCCTCTCTGATATCTTCAACAAGCATGCTAAATTTGGAGCCAGAGTACTTTGATTTAGTCCCAACTCCTGAACCTCCTCCCTTTGAGAAGAGCATTCCAAGTTCCCTTTCAACTTCACTGCACAGAATGGCACGTAACATATGTGCTTTGTAATTTTCGGTCAACCGCCCAACTAAGACAAATTACATGTAACAGTGGAAAACCAATTCTCACCCGCGGCTCCTGCGTGTTTTCATTGTCCATAGATGATTATCTCTTCTAGCCAGCACGTAGACAGGCTTTGAGTCTTCTCTCCACGGGTTTGACTCCAACACTGAACCATCATGAAAAAACATGATATAGTTAATGAAATTTCGAACTTCCAAAAAATTAAATTTAGTCCAGTACACACACTGTATAGAAAAAATCATAAGTTTGTCATCATTGATGGATTAACCTTTTATCATGATTGATGTGCATCAGAAAGACGGAGACCGTCAGATATTAAACATTTAACCCCTATTTATATTCTAGTCTGCGTTCCTACTGAAAGCATCATAAGCACGACAAGGGAAGAGAAGACATGCCAATCCAGCTCAATAGCCCGTTGATCCAAAGACAATGCAAGGTTGCACTATGCAGTGCCAAAACCTAGGGAATTATAACTGGGATCGCAACAGTTAATAATCATGTACGCACATGGTCATATATTGGGCCTCTCCTGCCCCCCTCAAACAATACATCGAACAAAACATGATATGCATGAACGCATAAGACCAGTTCATTACACAACAAAGATGACATCTTTGGGCTGCCTAGACCTGATGTTCCCGCCACCGTACAAAATACCCAAATCCGCTGCCATGCCGGAGGAACAGCCTCTATCGCCCTCCCTCTGGGAGTCTGGACCTCGAACACTCGCATCAAAAGCGGCAAGTCCAACACCGAACTCAAAGATTGCGGCTGTAAAAACATCAGGTTGGCCTTTTAGGTATGCAAGTGGAGTGGAGTCATCAGTCATTCTCTGGTCCTGGACAAACCAAGGCAGACAGGAACAAAAATGGCTGCACACATACAGCCACAATTAAGATGAGGCATGGAGATAAGCATGTAGATCATCTGCACAAGGGATGAACTCACATGCCACCAATGCCCACACAAGCTCAAGGCTCAATGTCAACACAGAGTGTACAATGTTAGTACTTGGCTGCCACCGGCCCAGTCATCCCATGGTCTCACTAATCACTACAGATACGCGCGAAGCAATGCTACCTACTTTGCATGGTGATTTCTCGTTTCATTTTGTATTGAATCCAAAAGAGCAAAATGCGCCAAAAAAGCATCAGGTGAGAGGCCCAATGGAATGCAAGGATACATGTTAACAGGTAAGTGATTCTAAATATAACGACTACCATTCGCATCAAGGGATACAGTCCAACATGTCTCCTCGGCTCCCTATACTCAAAGGAGGCAAGGATGCCTTGGCTTGACATTTCATTCTATAACAAGTTTTTTTTTTGAACAAAAAGACGGGAGTTCCGCCGCTCCATTAATAGAAGGGTAAAAACAGAGTTGTATTTACAAGAGGGACCACAACCCTAGCCGACCACTAGCCGGGATCTACAGAGTTGTATTCTATAACAAGTTTTATGTTGTCTCCTCTTGATAGAAAGACTAAGCAGACTGTACATCAGGGTTTCTTGAAAATAAGCCTCCACCATTATGTGTCCCAGCTGGTGGGTCAATTTGTCCAGCTTCCTGAGGTCCATTCAGCACAAATTCCTCCCTGCATATATTATAACCAAACATATATGAGTTTTCACTACCATGAAAATGAACACGTCTGATTAATTAACACATTATTAGCTAAGTAGTTTTGAGTGAAATGGCACATCAGCACTAGTAGTAAACGAGATTTTGTTTGTTTGCCTATACCAACATTTTCAGCATCAACAACCAGTTGCAAAATGACAGTTGCTGCATCATTTTCCAAACATGTAAAATTGCATTACTGCCAGCCAAAACACTAAAATACGGAAGGGCAATGGTAAAAAGTGAACATTCAAAGGAGTTACATGGCAATATACTCCATTCACACCGGACCATGTGCACAACTCCAGTCTTTCAACTCAAAATGATAAGACCATGAAATTGCAAGATCTGACTAACCAGCCCACCGAAAACCTAACAGCCTTAATCTGCTTAAATGCAATGTTATTGTCTCAATTTAGCATTGTAGTACTTAAAAAGAATCAAAGATGATTATTATTGACTGAAGAACAAAAAACCCAACATTTCAAATGATAAACATGATATTTGTATTTTATAAATATTAATATTTCAAATTGGCACACCAAACTAAGTAAAAATCAGCGAATTGTGCCAATTATTGGCGGTGCCAAGTGTTAGAGAACATAATCATTGCAACATCTACCACTTAACCTATGTCTTTTAGTAGCTTCAAAAATGCTGATCCCAAGGCTTTGAAATCTCAAACTTGTACTAGACGTAATCTTGAAATTGAAGCTACCCTAAGGAACACCACATATGACTTCCCATTGCCAATTTTAGACCCAAAAAGATTGCTAATCTAACGCCGAGAGAATCGACCATCAGAAAACAAGCGATTTTCAACCAGAAAAACTGATATGAATATGGTTTTCTTGTCCTTGGTCCTGAAAGTCTGTCTGAACTGCAAAGCTCTGAAAAGTTGTGCCCCATATCAGATAGAGATAATACTGCAAAGGTGCGTGCAGAAAGAAAGAAGAAATTACTTCAGCGTGAAAGATAGCTACAAATTGATAAATAAAGTTAAACTGGTAAATTAGTAATAAACTGTTCATGCCAACCTTCACCAATTAAGCACATTCGACCAACTTGCACAGCAGTTTTTATAACATGCTTGCTATCAGCAGCATAGTGCGGTCTACAGGTGTATATTTCTTACTGCAACCAGTACCCACCACATAAACCACCCTAGATGCCATGATTTGTAGTCAGCCTAGGCCCTGCATAGGCGCTAAGTGCAGTCCCTGCCATGATTTCCATGAAATAAGTGCTCTGCTATTTGGGGGAAAATTAGAAGGGGATCAACTGGCACCTAGGAACTAATCCCGCCTATGCAGTAAAAGAATGCTAGGCGGCCAAGGCTGGAGGATGGTGCCCAGCGCCTAGGCGCTGCCTAGGTTCCCGCCACCGTACAAAATCCCCAAATCCGCTGCCATGCCGGAGGAGCAGCCTCTATGCTGGTTCACACCGTCCAAAATCCCCAAATCCGCTGCCATGCCGGAGGAGCAGCCCATAATGCCCTCCCTTTGGATTCTGGACCTCAAATGCTCGGATCAAGAACAACCTGCCACTGTTCTCTTCGACTTTGCCACTGACAAGAGTGACCAGACAGGGAACCACCCCCGACAGAGCCGCGCCGGGTCTCTCCCCTCAAACTCGCTGCTGGTACTGCGCCCATGCCACGAGCTGTTGCTGCCTTTGCTTTGCATTTTGCTGCTGCTGCTGCTTAGTGCTCTGCTCCTCATTTGCTGCTGCTGCTTGGTGCTTAATTCTTGTATTTAGTTTGACTACCTTTGCAGATAGGTCCCCTCGGCACTAGACCCCTCTTTGCCGCCCACCTAGCCCCTAGGATAACCTTGCCTAATCACAAAATATAGTTCTATTAAGTTTTTATCGTCTTGGAGTTGATGTTTGGTCGAAGCCTGCATCATGGAACAAACTGTTTTCTACCCATACCCACGGCTGAACTTGTCACCAATGTTAGATGCAACCACCAACCTATATCTGCCTGAAAGAAAGCATACCAACATCACAGAAAAAGAAACAAACTTGCCTGCAATTTCACAAACAACAACTATGCAACCATCTGATAATTTCAATGTAAATTTCTACCAGAGCCCAATTGTGCAAAAAACAAGGGAACAGATTTATGTCATATGAAGAATTTTAGTCGAGTTTCTCATTGGAGCATTTAAGCATACATACACAAGTTATCTCCTGTTTTTTAGCTAATCAAATAAGCACCTCTATATGATTTTTCTAATAATTTTCAACAGTAAAAAATTTACTGGTAACGGCGGTGACCTTACCTTCTAACCTTCTGAGCTTGCCCACTCATAAATGATTCATCAAGTGCTACATTTCAAAAGCAAATGATATTTTTCAGGTAGCAACTTCACATGTTCCCGGTATTTTGGCTTTGAGAGAATTGGTAATAGCATGTTAACAGTAATGCTGTTAATAGCTGCAGCCTGCAGGCATTAAGCACTGGTGAGTGTTTTATAGGCACTGTAGTGCAACACATTTGCATGTATTTTCATGTTCGTAAAGATAAATATCGACGTCAGGGGAATATCAATAGAGGGAAGAAACTGGATGTAGCACATGTTAGCCTCCTTCAAACTATGGATGCAGCACGTATTATTAACTTTGATCCTATTGACTCTCAAAGCGTTGATATTATCAATTCCTGAAGAAAATGAATAAGGACCAATGATGATGTATGCCCTCAAGTCAGAATTTCCAGAGAACAGGATGTCATTGTAAGGCCACAGCTCTGAACAAACTGTTTTCTACCCATGTCCATGGCTGAACTTGTCACTAAAGATAGATGCAACCACTGACTTATATCTGCCGGAAAAAAAAATTGCTAAAAGCATACCAGCATCACCAAAACAAAACAAAAAAAATCTTGATCGCAACTTCAGAAAAAACAACTATGCAACCATCTGATAATCAAAAAAAAAAACAAAAAACAAAAAACTTGACCGTAATTTAAGAACAATCAACTATGCAACCATTTGATAATTTCAATGTAAATTGCTACTAGAGTTCACTTGTGCCATAAAAAAGGAACAGATTAAGCATTGGAATATGAAGAATTTCACCCGAGTTTCTCATCGGAGCATTTAAGCATAGACACGCAAGTTATTTCCTTTTTTAGCTAATCAAATAGGCACCGCTATATGATTTTTTCTAATGATTTTCAACATTAAAAATTTACTGGTCATGGCGGTGACCTTACCTTCTGGAGTTAACCTTCTGAGCTTGTCCACTCATGAATGATTCATCAAGTGCTAGATTTCAAAAGCAAATGATATTTTTCAGGTAGCAACTTCACATGTTCCCGGTATTTCGGCTCTGAGAGAATTGGTAACAGCATAGAAGCAGTGGAAGCTTCGATTGAGAAGTTATTATTATCATCAATTTTCAAGAGGTAGGCCCCAGCCCTGCTTATGTCATCTCTCTGCAGGAACTTCTTGACAATAGTATTTAGTATACGTGAGTTTGGTGCACAGCCGCTCTTCTCCATGGCTAAAAACAGACCATCGGCCTCTTCTAGCAACCCTTCTTCTATGAGATTCCCAATTATCAACGTATAGCTCACAACATCTGGAACTAAACCATTCGATGAGATGGCACAAAATAGCTCCATGGCTTCATCCTTTCTGCCAACATTCAATAGGGCACTAATCATAATATTAAAAGTCCTAAGCTCAACTTGAAAAGCACTTGAGCATAAGTTCTGGAACATGCGGAGTGCTTCATCAACACATTTGTTTTGGCAAAGCCCTGCTAGAATTACATTGTATGTGCTAATGTCCAAGCATGTTTCACTTTTCATCATCGTGATATAGAGCTCCTTTGCTGCAGCAGTTCTCCTGATCTGAAATAAACTACGCAGTATTATTTTATAAGTAATAACATTAGGCTTGATTCCTTTGGTCAGCATTGTTCTGAAAAGTGCTAATGCACTGTCCTGCTGTCTTTAGAGTAGCAATCAAGCAAACTAGTATATGTGACCACATCGGGTTTCAAGCCAACTGAGACCATTCTTTCAACTAATTTAATTGCTTCATCCATCTTACCAGACAAGCAGTACCCATGTATTAATGTATTGTACGAAATAACATTAGGCTTTGTACCTGTGCGTACCATCCAATCAAAGAGACTTTGGGCCTCCACAACCATTCCTTCTTTGCATAGGTTGTCTAACACTGCACTGAATAGATTGACATTAGGATGGATGCCTTTATTCACCATTTCAAAAAATAATTCCTCAGCCTTCTCCCATTTGTCACAGGTACACAGGCCACGGATAAGCGAGGTAAAAACCACGATGTCAGGAGACAGACCTTCGTATATCATCTGATTGAATTGTGACATAGCATCATCCACTCTCCCTATCCTACAAAGTCCATCCATTACCGTTCCATACGTGACTATATTTGGGTTCAATCCATGCTTCCGCATCTTTGTAAATATATGCATTGCCTCACCAACCATCCCTTGTTTAGCATATATGCACGTATCAATATGTTGAAGGTACGCAGATCAGGTCGAATACCATCCCGTACCATCAAATCTATGAGATCATGCATACCATTAAGAGCTCCTACATTCGCATACCCATGGATCAAGCTGCTGTAGGTGGTAACATCGGGTTTGTGACCTTTTCTGACCATGGAATCAAAAATCTTTCTGGCTTCTATGCACCTCCCCCTCTTGCAAAGACAGTCTATCAGAGAGGTGTATGCGACAACATCTGGCTCAGGGCCATCTCTGTACATTTTCTTGAAAATTCCAACCGCCTCTTTCCACCGTCCTGAAGAGCAGTATCCATTGAGAAGAATGCTGTATGTTAAGCCATCGGGCATAACACCTTTGCCAATCATCTGTTGAAGGATACCCTCGGCCCTGTCCATTGCTTGAGCTTTGCACAGGCCATCAACGATTGAGTTGTAAGTCACAACATCTGGTGAAATCCCCTGATCCAACATCTCACTAAATAGGCTGGAAGCTTTGTCGACCTCGCCCTGTTTGCAAAAGCCATCGATGACAGTGTTGTAGGACACCACATCTGCTGGGCAGCTGGCTCCGTCTTCAGTCATCATGTTGAGCAGCTCGAGCGCCTCTTGACACCTCTTCTCATCGCAGAGGCCCTTGAGCAGAATGTTGCAGGAGACGACATCAGGTGTGCAGCCGAGCTCAGGCATTCTTCGGACCAGTATGTCCATGGCCTCGCCCGCCCTCCTCTCGGCGCAGAGGCCACTGAGCAGCTGATTGAAGGTGATGGCCTGCGCCCTGCAACCAGATTTAATGATGTGGCCGAATGCGGCGAAGCCGAGGTCCAAGCGGCCGGCGCTGCAGCAAGAGCGGACGAGGATTCCGTAGGTTGCTGCGGCCTGCTCGGGCGACGCGGTTGAAGAGGGAGACGGCGAGCGCGGGGGCGTCCCGGGCGACGGCGGTGAGGAGGCAGTTGACGGCGCGAACAGAGGCGCGGCCTTCCTGCTGGAGCAATCCGTCGAACAGGCGTAGCGCGTCGTGGGCGCCGAGGTCTCCCGTGCGGTACCGATCCTGGATAACGCGGCCCAGGCGGTAGCCGCCGGCGACGGGGCCGGCGCGGGGGCGAAGGCGGCGGGACATCACCGGAGGGGAGGAGAGGGTGAGGGGAGGGAGATGTGGGGGGCGAGGGGCGAGACCGCAAGGGAGACTCAGGGAGTGAGGAATGGGTGTGGTTGTCTGTGGTCGTCAGATTTGCATCCAACGATGGAAGCATGCGTTCAGTGTTTACAGTATTAACCGAGCTACGGAAAAGTCAGGAAGATTATTTGGTCCTTGAAGATTATTCAACTCTACATTAAGCCAAGATAGTTTAGGAAGTTTTCCAACAGAGAGGTAGGAAACATTCCAGTGAAATTATTGTTTCATACATTGATAAGGTATATGCTGGATGCATTTGTCAATGAGCATGAAACATGGCCATGAAAGAAGTTTAAGCCTAATGGAAACCAACCAGCCAATGTATTGCTACCCGTGTGCAAGATTTGCATTTTATGCAACTTGGCAAATTGATCGGGTATGTTGCCTTCGATATTTTGAAAAGGGGGCAACTCCCGCACGGGATCCCGTTCGGGATTGTTTCCGACGTGATAGGCTCCCCACAGTGCGATCTTCCGCCGAATCGCAAGCAACTACACAGCTCGCCCCGCGTACGCACAGCTCGGGCCTTCGATATTATGAAAAGCACAACTAAACCTTGCTAGCTTTATGAAATTGGCAAAACATACAGGGATGGATCTGGTAAGATTATTAACTGAGATATGAAGGTCTTCAAGGTGGTGAGGTAAATCTGAAGGAATTTGTTCAACTAGATTATTGCCATTAAACATCGCACCTTGAGGTTGTAACAATTTGCAAGGTTTGATATCTTTCCTCCTAATAGTGAGAGCCGATCAGTTCCATCTTTATGTATTGAGCTATAGATAGCATGTGCGTTGCAAGCCATAAGAACCAAAACAAACTGCACGATTGCAACAATTTTCATGTCCAACTATCTCGATTAGTACGGTCGAATTTAGATCCTAATTACATGCATAGGTAAAGCACAACATGAATTCTGGACAGTCGATTTATGTTCACAAATATTGATTTTATTCTACATAGTAGTAAACTTTCTTCGGAACCCTATGATTTTAGTACATGAAGCTCACCACAAAAAATAAAGGTTCAAAAGAGCACCAAAATTTAAAAAAAAACGTGGATATGCATAGGTTCGTTTTGGTGGATTATGGTAATCTCAGTACGCAAAGGGCATGGCCTCATCATTTTATCTTATTTTACTTATCTAACTTATTTCTTAATTTTGAGAGTTTTTTTAGATAAAATCAAGAAGCGGATGCGTTTTGGTTGACTTACTACCTCCGATCACAAAAAGATGTCACCGTTGACTTTTGAACACGCTTTTGACCATTCGTCTTATTCAAAAAAGTTATATAAATATTATTTATTTTGTTATGATTTGATTTATTATTGAATGTATTTTAAGTATGATTTATACTTTTATATATTTGAATTAAATTTTTGAATAAGACGAATGGTCAAAGGTGTGTCCAAAAGTCAA
>SPJY01009385.1:755193-873881 GCA_005191435.1 Raddia distichophylla
ACTTCGGCGGGCAGGATGGCTTCTGCACCGTAGACCAATTGGAAAGGAGTTTCCCCGGTTGCCCGGCTGGTCGTAGTGCGAACTGCCCAGAGGACGGAAGGGACTTCGTCAACCCAGGCTTTGTTGTGCTCGCTGAGAGCAGCAAATACCCGCCGTTTGATACCCTGGACTATCTGTCCGTTAGCTCGCTCGACTGCTCCATTGCTCTGTGGATGTGCCACAGAGGCGAAACAGACCTTGGTGCCCAGCTGTTCGCAGTATTCCTGGAATAGCTCGCTTCGGAACTGGGTACCGTTATCCGTAATCAGCTTGTGGGGGATCCCAAAGCGCGTGACCACGTTGCTTTTGAAAAAGCGAACAGCCGTTTTGGCGTGAAGAGAAGGCACAGGCTCTGCCTCAATCCACTTTGTGAAAGTATCGACGGCGACGAGCAAGTGTGTGTAGCCCTTGTACCCCTTAGGGAATGGGCCGAGCAGATCCAGGCCCCATGTGGAAAAAGGCCAAGATGGGGGGATTGTTTGGAGCTCTTGGGCGGGCTTGTGTGCCTTCCGGGCGTGAAATTGGCAAGCCTTGCATTTAGTCACGATGTCCCGGGCATCTTGTAACGCTGTGGGCCAGTAATATCCCATGCGAAACGCTTTGCCGACCAGAGTCCTGAAGGAGGCGTGGTTGCCACAGGCGCCCTCGTGCATGTCCCTAAGAAGGAACACACCCTCCTGCTGCGAGATGCACTTGGAGAGAACTCCTAGGGCACCTCGGCGGTAAAGGATGCCGCCCATAAGCTTGTATGGGGCAGCACGCCTTATAAGCCGGGAACGCTCGGCTTCGTCGTCGGGCAGGGTCCCATCTGCAAGATAGCGGACAAATGGCGTTGTCCAATCCGCAGCCTGCTCGATAACGGAGACAGCACCACCTGTCTCTGTTGCCTCGTCCGGAGACGCGATTGAGGGCTTGTAAAGGTACTCGACGAGCACCCCTGCCGGAGCAGGTTCGCGTGAGGATCCATACTTGGACAGCTGGTCGGCCAAGAAGTTGTCCTTCCTGGGCACGAAGAGCACCTCGAAAAATCGAAAGTGCCGCTCCAACTTCCTCACTTCAACCAGGTATCGCGCCATTGAGTCATCGCAGCACTGATACTCCTTGTTGACCTGGTTGATGACCAACTGTGAATCTCCCTTCACGGTCAGCCGTTGGACGCCAAGCGACTTACACGCTCGTAGTCCCGCGAGGAGGGCCTCGTACTCCGCGGCGTTGTTAGTCGCCACAAAGTGTAATTGGATAGAATACTGGAGCTGTTCTCCTTGAGGGGAGATGAGAACAAAACCAGCCCCCGAGTTTCCAGTGCGTGAGCCATCAAAAAACATGGTCCATGGGGGTTCGTCAGGTTGCTCGGGAGCTTCCTGGGATTTGGGCGGGCAAGTCCATTCAGCGACAAAGTCAACTAGGACTTGTGACTTAATAGCAGTTCGGGCAGTAAACAGCGTAATAACTTCGTATAGCATACATTATACGAAGTTATACGGCCGTAGACCAATTGGAAAGGAGTTTCCCCGGTTGCCCGGCTGGTCGTAGTGCGAACTGCCCAGAGGACGGAAGGGACTTCGTCAACCCAGGCTTTGTTGTGCTCGCTGAGAGCAGCAAATACCCGCCGTTTGATACCCTGGACTATCTGTCCGTTAGCTCGCTCGACTGCTCCATTGCTCTGTGGATGTGCCACAGAGGCGAAACAGACCTTGGTGCCCAGCTGTTCGCAGTATTCCTGGAATAGCTCGCTTCGGAACTGGGTACCGTTATCCGTAATCAGCTTGTGGGGGATCCCAAAGCGCGTGACCACGTTGCTTTTGAAAAAGCGAACAGCCGTTTTGGCGTGAAGAGAAGACACCGGCTCTGCCTCAATCCACTTTGTGAAAGTATCGACGGCGACGAGCAAGTGTGTGTAGCCCTTGTACCCCTTAGGGAATGGGCCGAGCAGATCCAGGCCCCATGTGGAAAAAGGCCAAGATGGGGGGATTGTTTGGAGCTCTTGGGCGGGCTTGTGTGCCTTCCGGGCGTGAAATTGGCAAGCCTTGCATTTAGTCACGATGTCCCGGGCATCTTGTAACGCTGTGGGCCAGTAATATCCCATGCGAAACGCTTTGCCGACCAGAGTCCTGAAGGAGGCGTGGTTGCCACAGGCGCCCTCGTGCATGTCCCTAAGAAGGAACACACCCTCCTGCTGCGAGATGCACTTGGAGAGAACTCCTAGGGCACCTCGGCGGTAAAGGATGCCGCCCATAAGCTTGTATGGGGCAGCACGCCTTATAAGCCGGGAACGCTCGGCTTCGTCGTCGGGCAGGGTCCCATCTGCAAGATAGCGGACAAATGGCGTTGTCCAATCCGCAGCCTGCTCGATAACGGAGACAGCACCACCTGTCTCTGTTGCCTCGTCCGGAGACGTGATTGAGGGCTTGTAAAGGTACTCGACGAGCACCCCTGCCGGAGCAGGTTCGCGTGAGGATCCATACTTGGACAGCTGGTCGGCCAAGAAGTTGTCCTTCCTGGGCACGAAGAGCACCTCGAAAAATCGAAAGTGCCGCTCCAACTTCCTCACTTCAACCAGGTATCGCGCCATTGAGTCATCGCAGCACTGATACTCCTTGTTTACCTGATTGATGACCAGCTGTGAATCTCCCTTCACAGTTAGCCGTTGGACGCCGAGCGACTTGCACGCTCTTAGTCCCGCGAGGAGGGCCTCGTACTCCGTGGCATTGTTAGTCGCCGCAAAGTTTAGTTGGATAGAATACTGAAGTTGCTCTCCTTGAGGAGAGATGAGAACAAAACCAGCCCCCGAGTTTCCAGTGCACGAGCCGTCAAAAAACATGGTCCAGGGGGTTTCTTCAGGTTGCTCGGGAGCTTCCTGGGATTTGGGCGGGTAGGTCCATTCAGCGATAAAGTCAGCCAGGACCTGAGATTTAATAGCAGTTCGGGCAGTAAACAGAATGTCGAACTCTGTAAGTTCCATTGCCCACTTAGCTATACGTCCGCCAGCTTCCTTGTTCCGTAGAATTTCTCCATGAGGGAACTTGGTCGGGACCAGTATTTGATGCGCCTGAAAATAATGCCGAAGCTTCCTAGAGGACATGAGCAAAGCGTAGAGCAGCTTTTGGACCTCAGGGTAACGCTCCTTTGATCCATGAAGCACCTCGCTCACGTAGTAGATTGGTCGCTGGATGCCTTTCCTTTCCACCGTCAAGACCACGCTCACTGCTTGTGGCGTGCAACCAAGGTACAGCAAAAGCTGCTCGCCATGCCGCGAGGTAGTCAAGACAGGTGGGTTGGACAGGTATTGCTTTAGATCTTGAAAAGATCTGTCGGCCTCTTCTATCCACTCGAAACCATTGTGCTTGCGCAGGGCCTTAAAGAAGGGCAACCCGCGTTCGCCTTGACGGGAAATAAACCTGCTTAGAGTAGCCATCCATCCTATGAGGCTTTGCACTTTCTTGACGATAGTAGGAGCCTGCATGTTTTCAATGGCCTCGATTTTTTCAGGGTTAACAGAAATTCCTTGCGAACCTATGACATAACCGAGTAACATTCTAGATCGAGCACCAAAGGTACACTTCTCTGAATTTAATTTAATTCTATGCCTGGTGAGATTACGAAAAGTCTTGGCATGATCTGGAGCATACTTGCTCTTTACAACTATGTCGTCGACATAGACCTCCAGGTTCCTTCCGCGCTGTTCTGGAAAAGTCTTCTCCATTAAGCGCTGGAACGTGGCACCAGCATTGCGCAGACCGAAAGACATTGTCATATAGCAGAAAGTGCCGAAGGGGGTGATGAAGGTAATCTTCTCTTCATCCTCGGGGGAGATGCTTATTTGGTGATAACCGGAGTAAGCATCCAAAATACTCAAAAGCTGGGCATCCGCAGTTGCGTCGACCAGCTGGTCTATGCGAGGCAGTGGGAAATTGTCCTTAGGACAGGCCGCGTTCAAATCTGTGTGATCAACACACATCCTCCACTTGCCGCCTTTCATCCGATCTGACAGGGGATGAGACATCATGTCCTTCTGAGTCGTAGCCCTCAGGAAGAGATCCTTGATCGCTGATGGAGTTCGACATGCTCGATCTTCTAAGGTCCCCACGGACGGCGCCAACTGTCGACGGTTGAGATATCAATCTCAAGTCAACTAAGGTTCTTGAGAAGGGGGAGATAGGAGACACGCCGAACAGAACGAACATCAATCAACGAAAAACAGGGAGATAATAGCCCTACGTCCATCCTTTCTTTATATCAAAGAGGATTACAAGAGGAAGCTCGACGAGATGAACAAGTCTCGGCGAGTAATATGCGTCAATACAATGGTGCTTGGATGAGATTGGATGCCCCCTGAACGCTGCAGGGGCCCTGTTTATATAGTGTTGAACAGTCGACCTACCGGGAGATAATCGGGCCGGGCTAACTACGAGACCGTAACGAACTCGTACCATGCCAAATACATCCCACGGTAGATAAGACAAACTCCAATTCTTGAGGATCACGACGTCTGTTCCAATCTGAGAAAGCACGTCCGGGTCTTCACGTAGCCGTGTAGAACTCCTGTTCGAGTCGGACTCAAACACGAAGCCTAGGTCACCACGCACCGTGCCAACCAGCAAGCTGTTCGACAGGATACACATGGGCCTGATAGAACCTTCCAGGGAGCAGGCCCTGGGAAGCTTGTTCGATTAGGCCGTCAGGGAGTGGGCCACGGCAATGGACCGTTATTTTATCCCTGACACAGTAGGCTAATGAAAATATGATATTTTAAAAATTATTTACAAAATCCGTGAAAATATGATATTGTGAAATTTCTTTTTCAAGATAAATTTATATGTATGGTTTTATGTACAAAATCCAAATAGGTTAAAAGATTTTTATAGATAAATTTTGAAACTTTCGCTTAGGACAAAGCTAAAATGCCAAGTATTATGGAACCGGAGGGAGTAATATATTAGAGACAAACAAAGATATTGTGTCTACCAATTAGAATAGGATTACTTCTCAAAAAACTTATATCTATTTTACACTTTACATGTACAAAAGATCTTTTGCTTTCAAAAACAAATTATCCGCGCAAGAAATTTTGTTTTTATTGATGAAATTGATATATAGTTTCCTTTGGTATGTTGGCAATGAGAAACTTATCCGCGCAAAATATATGATGTTATTGTTGAATGAGTTAGTTTGGTCGGAGAAACATAGTATGAAAATGTGAGAACTTGTAAACGGTCACATAATTGCGCGTTCATCATGGTTGTTTACGTGTTTTCCTGTTACTTTTAAAATTAGCTAACTTAACGAGAAATTGATGGAATAATTTGACAAGCTTTGTCACGCCGTGTTCTTGTTACGTTGTAATTCTAACATCAGTTAGTTGGGTCCGTATAAGTAAATTGAAAAATGACAAAACATGTAAGTAGCCATAAAGTTACGGATAACCAATCATTGCAAAATAAGAACAAGCGGATTACATGAGATAGATAATGGCACGTACGGCGCATACGAGAATCTACCGTACCAGTGCACCGTAGCTAAACCTACATGCCTTATGGTAACTGAAAAGATTGTGGTGGTCTACGATAATCCATCTACTGGGTGCACGGGGGTATTTCCCTTTCTCAAACGCACTTTGTCCTGCGGCCCTAGTGCTAGCAACCCTCTCGCGCTTTCTTGCACGATCCACCTCACGCTCAGTCAACTGCCGCTGCCGGTTGGCCTCCCGCTTTGCTTCGAGCTCTTGTTTGTAACGTTTGTTTTTTCTCTTCCTGTTGGGCGTCCTGCCACCGTTCTTGGCTCTAGCTCTACATGACGCTGCCTCCCAACGCATCTCCTACTCTTGCTCGGGAGTCTGCTCGGTGTCCAAATCTTGGACAAACTCGCATAATGGAGGCTAAGAAGTTTAACATTAGCATGTGTTCAACATATGTGTTAGGCAGATAAAAATGTAATAACTAACTTACAGGGTACTTGGCCTTCCTCTCTATCTCCTCGGTTTGGCCGTAAGAACAGTTTGCGCGCATCCAATACATACGACCATACGTGTAGGACATGTCACCAGACCTCATCAGCTAGCAAAGGTCTCCGCACAGACACATGGGTGCCTGAAAACCATTCGAGACGGTTTCCTTCATGCACTCTCTCGGCGGTGATGGGAATTCCATGACACTCTCTGAGGGTATGTTCGTTCTACTGAGAATGGGTGGGTTTAAACAGGCAGTATGTCCAGGATGTTGGAAATGATTCCGCCACTCCCTATGCATACCGTAAGTTGAATTTATATTATTTATTGCGGTACCCTATGCATACCGTAAGTTGAATTTATATTATTTATTGCGGTACAGACTTTTGTAGTGACGGGTCTTGTCGTACTGAGTCATGTGACGGACAGATGAAATAATGATGCGTGGGCTTTCATAGTGATATGACAAATCGCACATGGAGTGGTGACAGAACTTCATATTATTACGGGGCAGATTTTCGCAGTGTTTGGCACTATTGACAGGACAAGACGAGTTAATGTGTGGCAGCGGTCGACACTGAATATAGACAAGACAAGATGAGTTAATGCGTGCTAGCCGACGACAGTTGACAGATGATGGGCACGGATGCGGGGTCCCGATCTTCTGGTGAGAAACGACGAGATAAATTCTGTAGGAGTCAGGACACCTAAACGACCCAGCTTCAAACCACGCAAGTAACTGGAATTCCCGGCGATCGCTAAACCACCACGACGATTGTTATTTACCGAACCAGAGGCACGATCGACCTGTCCACAAAGGACGGATCCTGCAGGCAACCGAAGAACGAGCAAGAACACAAGATAAGAAATCATAATTGCGAATATAGATTAAGATTAATGGGGTTCGGAAACTTGGTCTTGTTGGTCTAGCCGACACAAGAAGAACAAGGCGATATCTCACACAACCATGACGCAATCAACTAAACAAAACCCAACTAGGACGAAGCATGGTGAGGAACAAATATATGGTGGTGGCCAGAGGAGGGGCGCCCAAACAGACGCCCACACGCGCTTAACCCTAATCCTAGGGGTACATGGGCCTTTGGCCCAAAAATACGGCGACACAGCACCCAAAAGTTTCTGTCCGTCAAATTGTTTCGTGATTCCCATTGACTTGGATCGAATTTAGCCTTGGGACCAGATCTGTTAGAAAGCTTATCTCGTAAGCTTTCTGTAGAGTCCTTATTTACCTCATTTGGACGTCGTATGTGGCCTGGGCGTCCGTTTGAAGGTAGAGTGCTCCTGACCGGACTCGGCAGCGACTTCGATGTCCTTTCAACTTGGGCCCGGTGGTCAGGGACTTTTTGGAATTTGGAACTAACTTGCTGATCCTCCGTTGATGAAGGCTTGAATGGCATAGCATGAGGGTTCATGCCGTCTTGTCGCTTTTCTACTCCATTAGCCGACGTCGTGGTCGTAGTAATAGCAAGCTCGTTGATGACAGTAAGCTCGTCAGTGATGTCCTCATCATCCCCCTTTCTTGAATTTGAGTCTTCCTCGACTAGAACATATTGTCCTGCAAAAGGTTAGGAGCAACAGGGGCAAAGCAATAGAGAAATCCTTCACATCATTGCATGGTTCTTTAGCTAACTCATCATCTACACAATCCTTTGTAGTTAAAAGAACATGACCTTTCAATTTAATTTCAGATTTCTTTTCACCAGATTCTTTCTTTTGTGCTACACTTGGTTTATTATTGACACCATTTTTATTTTAGGATTGACGATTTACTTTTGCTAACTCGGCCGGTGTCATAGGTTGTAACACTTATTTCTTCTCCTTAAACATAAATTTATATTCATTAGACCTACCATGATGAACAGCATCTACATCATATATCCAAGGTCTACCCAGCAAAATAGAACAAACATCCATGGGCGCAACATCACAGTCTATATAATCACGATAAGTACCAAGGGAGATATGAATTCGAACAGTTTTAGTTACATTGAGCTTACCGCATGAGCTAAACCATTCAATGCAATAAGGATGTGAATGCTGGTGTGTGGTCAAGCCAAGCTTCTCGACCATGTCAATGCTTGCAAAATTATTGCAACTTCCTCCGTCGATGATGACGGGCACCGCATGTTCGTTGATGACCATTCTGGTTTGGAACAGATTATGTCGCTGACTTTCTTGTGACTGTTCTGGTTGTGCAGTTAATACACAGGTCACAACAAGTATTGGGTAAGCTTCCGTTGCCGAAGCACTGAACACCTCTCCTTCGAAATCTTCGGTACCTGTGTGTTTAGCGGCAAATAAAGCAAGACCATCCTCATGTTCACCAGCAGAAGAGTACTCACCATCCTCACGAATAATGAGAGCATATTGACTAGGACAATCACGCTTTGTATGTCCAAATCCCTTGCAACGGAAGCATTGCATGTCACGAGTTTGGCCTGTTGATGCGACAGAAGAAGCACTTTTTGCGGGCGCTTGCACCGCAGAATTCTTGCTCACACTTGTAGCTCGTGTCGAAGGGATAGAAGGTACAATGGGTGGAAACGCTTGTTGAAGTGTAGACGATGGAACCTTTACAGTCTCATGGTTTAATTTTGATGAACCACTAAAGCTTTCCTATGTCCGGATTTGTCGTCCCTGTACTTCTCTTTCAGCTTTGCAACTAAGATGGAACAAACGAGTCATAGAATTGTACTTCTTATGTTATCTTGAATCTCATGGTTTAACCCACCCAAGAATATAGCCATTTTTGCATCCTCATTCTCTTCTAAACCGCAACGCAACATACCAATTTGCAATTCTTGGTAATATTCCTCAATTGATTTGCTATTTGGATTTAAACGTTGCAACCTATTAAGCAAGTGCCTCTCATAATAGGAAGGAACAAATCTAGATCGCATGGTACGTTTTAACAAGTTCTAGGTTCATTTCCTCTTCTACAAATTTCATGCCACCAAATAGATGCAAAATCAATGAATTCACTAACGGCAACCTTAACTTGTTTTTCATGGTAACATTAAAGCATGAAAATTTCTATTCTACCAATAATTCCCAATCAAGGTAAGCGTCAGGATCATATCTACCAGCATAAGGAGGTATTGACAATTTAACTTTTGCTAATGATTCATCACGTACCTCACGATTACCTTGACAAAATCTTGCCATACCTTGCCGATTGTGGCGGAGTCGTCGATGATCTCGATCGTTGTTCACGTCAAATCCATCGTCTGCCTCGGAATCAGCAACGTACTCGTTCTCAGCTTGTTCAACCTCATCAGCCCAACAGCGCTGGTCGGTAGGGGTTGCAGGAGGCACAGTGACAACAGAGGTGCAGGAGGCACACGGGCAGGAGCTCTTCTTTTCATGTTATCCATCCTCGTGACCAAGTCGGCAACTCTTCTCTCGAGCCGCTCCATCCCATGGGTGTTGTTATTCACCGGTACGTTGAGTGATGTTATTCGTCATGTCAGCCATGGCCTTTTGTTGGTCCTCCATGTACTTAGCGAACTCAGTGTGAAGCTCACACTCATTTTCACTTCCTCCTGACATGGTTAGTGGAAACAAAGAAAACACATAGAAATATATATACTATATGCTACTGTTGTGTGTGGGTGGCAACAACTCTCTCTAGGCTATCTTTTGTTCTTACCGGTTCTTACCACGCAAGTAGTAGGTACGAACGGTAATTGGACGGCGATTACTTGAACGCACAAGGTGGTAAAGCGATGGCTAGGATCCGTCCCTGCTTGGTTAGTAGAAAGTAGAGTTTGGACGGGCTTATGTATGTAGCAAAGGATAAACAATTGTTCAAACAGTAATACAAAGTTGAATATTAGACAAAAGTAGTACAATTGCTGGAACTAGCCTAGTCTTAGACGTAGGTCAAGCTGGAATAAAAAGGTGGTACAAAGGGCTAAGATCATGTTAATACACATTGTAATTGAACACAAAGCACAAAGAACTCCTTTACCAATTTTCTTTTTTTTTACAATTTTTGCGCGGCTCTTTTCTATGCGCGGCCTCTTTTGATCTTTTTTTTATTTTCGTATGATTTTTCTGATAATTTTTTCAACTTCAGCAGCACAGAAATATGGAGATAGAGTAGTCTCCCCCCAATTTGGAGGTAAGGGGTGTCCGACATAAATTTTGGAGCGTGCTCTGAAAACTATGCCAAAACTTTCAGGGCCAGATAGGTGGTCTTCCCGAGAGATTTTGCAATTCTGATTGGACCAAAACAACGAAGTGAGTTTTGGTTGGATGCGTCTCGTCGAGATCTTTCCAACGAGCGGCCGTGGACCCAAATCGGAGTTTGTATGAGAAAGTAATGGTTGTTTTACTGAAGGGCTCCGGGTCAGTGTTTCTGGATAGGGCGATTTTTTTTGTTTTCGACCGTTTCGGCGATGATCACTGGGTATGCGGGTGGACAGATTGGAGGGCTAGCGATGTAGGGCGATTGACACAAGGCGGTTTGCGACATAACTAGGGTTTGCGACGGTGAAATAGTAACGCAAGGAGGTTTGCAAGGGCAAATCGAGACCGACTCGACTTGAACAAAGTTAAACTGGAAACAATCTAAAACTCGACAGACCAGCAATACGACGAACAGTGGGTGAAAACTCAACAATTTAAATACTGAGAACAATTGCAAAGGCTAAACGTGGCTCGTACAATAGTAGATGCAAAAAAAATTTTGTGTGGCAATTTTCTGGACTCTAGGTATGAAATCAATCTACTAAACTAAAAACGAAAATTCTCACCAGGCAACCAGATGCTCTGATACCACTTGATGGGCACGGACGTGGGACCCGACCTTCTGGTGAGAGACGACGAGATAAATTCGGTAGGTGTCACGAGACCTAAACGACCCGGCTTCCAACCACGCGAGTAACTGGAATTCCCGGTGATCGCTAAACCACCACGACGATTGTTATCGATCGAACCAGAGGCGCTATCGACCTGTCCACGAAGGACGGTTCCTGTAGGCAACCAAGAACGAGCAAGAACACAAGATAAGAAATCACAATTTTGAATATAGATTAAGATTAATGAGGTACAGAAACTTGGTCGTGTTAGTCTAGGTGACACAAGAAGAACAAAGCGATATCTCACACAACCGTGACGAAATCAACTAAACAGAACCCAACTAAGACGAATCACGGCGGGGAACATATATACGGCGGCGGCTAGAGGAGGGGTGCTCAAACAGATGCCCACACGCGCTCAACCCTAATCCTAGGGTGGTACACGGGCCTTGGGACCAAAAATACAGCGACGCAGCGCCGGAAAGTTTCTGTCTGTCAACTTGTTTTCATGATTCCCATTGACTTGGATGGAATTTAGCCTTAGGACCAGATCCTTTGGAAAGCTTATCTCGTAAGCTTTCTGTAGAGTCCTTATTTACCTCATTTGGATGTCATATGTGGCCTAGGCATCCGTTTGAAAGTGGACTGCTCCTATATGGCCGAATCGGACTCGGCAGCGACTTCGACGTCCTTTCGACTTGGGCCCGGTGGTAGGGGACTTCTTGGAACTTGGAACTAACTTGCTGATCCTCCGTTGATGAAGACTTGAATGGCATATCATGAGGGTTCATGTCGTCTTGTCGCTTTCCTACTCTATCAGCCGACGTCATGGTCGTAGTAACAGCAAGCTTGTCGATGATGGCCTCATCAACAGAGAAAGACGAGTTAATGCCCAGCAGCCATTGACGGCTACTGTTGACAGAACAATACGAGTTAATGCGTGGCAGCCTTTGCCGATGGCTGTTGATAGGACAAGATGAGTTAATGTGCGGCAGCCTTTGCCATCGACTGTTGATAGGACAGCACGAGTTAATGTGTGGCAACCTTTGGCGGCGACTGTTGACAGATTAAAGATGAGTTAATATGCGGCAGCCTTTGCCGGTGACTGTTGACAGCACAAGACGAGTTAGTGCGCGGCAGCCTTTGCCGGCGAATGTTCACTGGAGAAGACGAGTTAATGCGCGGTAGCCTTTGCCGGCGACTTTTGACAGGACAACACGAGTTAATGCGTGTTAGGACGAGTATGAATACAATGGTGTAAATGACGGAGTACATTACATACGGCGGGATCGGAATACAAGTAGGCCTGCATTTTAAGGCGTTCGATTTGGAAAGTGACATAGCCAAGGGCACCACCGAGTATTGCATGAATGGTTTTGTTCGAAGTATGGGTCTTCGAGGTGCCCATAATCCCTCCGAAATATCCTTTGTCTACGGCGCACTTCTTCGTTTGGTCTGTTGGGATAGTGGCAGCCACAAAGGCATGTTAAATTTGTACATGGGGGTTCAGCGTGTATTGTGGGTCAAGAACTGCTTCTCTTCGCGGCGCTTCCATCTCTTTTGCCCTCACAAGACTATTTAGTCGATGCTCTAACTGTACTATTCTTGCGTGTAGACAGTCTATGTATGTCGACGCAGCCATGGCTGCAGGAACCATCCTTTGTGGACATGTCGATCGCGCCTCTGGTTCGGTCGATAACAATCATCGTGGTGGTTTAGCGATCGCCGGGATTTCCAGTTACTTGCGTGGTTGGAAGCCGGATCGTTTAGGTTTCCGTGACACCTACCGAACTTACCCCGTCGTCTCTCACCAGAAGATCGGGATCCTATCACCTCCACCACCGACCTTGATGTTGCGGTTCTTGTTGACATAGGCGTTCCTTGCCGGCGCGGCGTAGTCGTTTCGCTCCTCTCCTCCAAACTTGGGGTAGTCACGCCTCATGTGGTTGAGACCACCACAAACGAAGCACCTCATGATGCCTCTCCTTTGATCGGCCACTCGCCTGTAAACATGTGAGAACTTCCTGACCAACAAGGCAAACTGCTCCTCTGGAATCTTGTCCATCTTGTATCTGAGCGAGTGTTGGCTCTTTTCTTGATCTTCACCTGGTCGAAGAGCCGGCGACTAGAACGGGCCTTCACGTCGACGTCGACTACTTCCTTCTACGAATCGTCTACTTCCACTTCGTCGGCATGAGCAGGTTTGCTCTCTTTTGCGACTTTCATCGGTCGGAGAGCCGGCGACTGGTGTGGACCTTCTAGGCGTCGCCGACTACTTCCTTCTATGGATCGTCTACTACCACTTCGTCATCAATGGCAAGTGAGGTGAGCCACCTAGCATCTTCCGCCCCTATGTGATTGATTGCCTTGCTAGGTAGCTCTCTTGATATGTGATATATGTGATGCCTCGCTTACTATGTGACTTGTCTTAATATCGATGCTAGCATGCCTATGGTTTTATCTGTTCTTGATATTCATGCCATCTATGCCATATGTCTGGTTTGCTTACGTCATATGCATATGTTTTATCACTTGGGAGTAGGTAATCTCTTGTCAGTAGCTAGATTATTTTTGTGTCTCGTGTAGGCTTGCTTGCATTTATCTCCCTATATGCAATTAATTTTGCTAGAGCTACCTTTATGTGACGTTATCATGTTAAAAGCTCTAGATATGCTTGCTTGTAAATAATTGCATTGATCTCTCTCCATCTTAGGCAATTTACCTGACTAGAGCTACATTGTGTTGTTTATCTTGTTTATGCTCTAGTTTGTGCATCATTGATATTAATTGCCTAAGATTGTGATAATTGTTTTATTCTAGGGTTATTCGGTGCAGTTTCTTTGACAAGGGCTATATTCTGTTGGTTTCCTTGTCATATGCCCTTGTATGTGCCTAATTGTCCATAACTGCTTACATGGTGGCGCATGGTGGTAGTTAAGGCTGTGTGTGTCCTTTATTGTTTATTGATGCTTTGCTTTATCCGATTTATCATATTTGCATCATATACTTGCACATTGCCTTAGCTTTTGCATTAATCTGCCTTGCTACACCTTTTGCTCCTAGAGCCATATCTCTTTGTGGGTGTTCTTGCTTGGTAGGTTAGGTGCTTTTGTCGTGCCATGCAAACACATAGTGCCTCTCTCTCCATGGAATGTGTGTTGCGTGTGCCGACTTTGTTTTGCCCATCCAGATGACGTCTCCATATCGACTGTGCTTTTATTTGCTAATGAGAAGGATGGATGATTTGTGGTGTTTTTGCCCTTCTTGTGCGAGATTGTGTGTCAAGTCTATGCGAGGATGTCTAGTGTTCATTGCCTTTCTTGTGGTATGAACCACGAAAGACTAGCATTAGGTCTTGATTTGCCTAGTGGGGTGATTTTCTGATGATTTGTGGACTTGTGCTCTTCTTAGTTTGATTATTAGTCCACAAGTTGTCTCGAGGCTTTGTCTTTGCCGTTCGCAAGCAGTGGACCTCGTTCCCTCTCGATGTGCTCACTCGCGGCATGAGTTGCAAGTAAGCGTTTTGGCATGATGGAATTTCCTTAGTTCTTCTGGTTTTGGTCACAGTTCTTCGTTGGTGCTCGTATTCTTTCCGAGTTGGCCTTTGTGACTTGTTGCCGACTTTTGTCGCATTTTCGTGTTGGTGCTCATGTTCTTTCCGAGTTGACCTCTGCGTGCCAGAGAATTGGACCTTACTGCATTTCCATCATGTGCATCATGCTAATCTGCATATGCTTTCACCTTCGACTGCCTCTATGTTTATCTCCACAGGTGTTGAGCTTCATGTGTATGGCACTTGGGTATCTCCACAAACATGGTGAGCTATATTATACACTCATGTCCTTATCTTCTTGACTATCACATCCCAGACATGCTGTGATTGCTCCTGAGTTCCCATGTGTATATGATGTACATTGCTAGGACTTGTTATATTTTATTTCTCTTTTTGTGTGTTCTAGCAATTGCATCCCCTGCTCATATCTTGTGCTCATTGTGTTTTATCTATATTCATGAGTTTTACCTTAGCATGCGATTTTCATTGCATATCCTGTCCATGCTTTCTTTTGGTGTGAGCATCTGTTTCAACTGTTGGCATGTGCTTCTGCATTGTTTATTACTTCGCCTAAATGAATGTCTTATCTCATGTACTCTTAGATGTCATATGTTCTTGTAAGTTGTCTCCCTAGGCATGGATGTCTGCCTTCCTTGGGCACGGATTGTGTCTTCCCCCGAGTATGGGTATCTGTCTTCTTGCTTACTTGTGTGGTTATTGTGTCAAAGACCATGTGGATATGTGCACTCATTCTGAGCCTGTAGTATTAATGCTTGCATTATTGCCATGATTCATGTATATTGCTCATGCCTTGTTTGTATCTAGTAGCATGTTGTTTTTTCACTTTGGCATATATTCATGTATATGCTCATTGCCATGCTTAGGGTAGTAAATTGATCCATTTCATTCTGGACTATCATATGATCCTAGCCGCAAGAAGTTGCTGTGATGCACCTTGCTTAGCTCTTTTGTCAGCTTGAAGTTGCTTTGATGCATCTTGCTGTTGTTTTTCACTTGGATATGATTTCACTAGTTTGGGAAAACGTGGATCTTGTTGCTATTTCCTGCCATGGTTCTGTTGCATGATTACTTATTGCCATCTATTCATGCTCTAGATGTTTTGCCACACCGTGCCTGTTTCCTTGTTCTGCTGTGCCTAGAAACTGGACTTGCCTAACCTCAGTTTTGAAAGCATAATTTCCTTTATGCATGTGTGTAGGCTTCGGTGAGGAGAAGGCCATGTGTTTCCGGGTTCTGGGCCGTGGCGATGCAGCAAAGAAAAGGGAAGATACCTGCTGGATGCATAAGACCATAACCTCGGCCTAGGGAACAAAAGGCAGGGAGGCCTTCCTTTCTAAGCTGAGCGGATGCGGCTAGAGAGACCTCAAGTAAGCAAGGAAGAGGAAGACCTCTGTAGGACTCCAAGCCCTCGCCGCCGCGCCACTCCTTCGCCCAGGGCCGTCGCCGCGCCACTCCTTCGCCCAGCACCGCTACCGAGCCTTCTCCTAGCCACCGCGCCCACCTCCTTCCAAGCCGCTGCGCCCACCTCCTTCCAAGAAGCTTCACCGCCGCCGTGCCCTTGTTGTCCCCAAGATCCCGGCTGCTGTTTTTGGGGAAGATGAGTGCCCGGTCCAAGCGGGAGGTAGCTCCACTGCCTACACACCTTGGATATGCTGCTGCTGCTCGGCGTCCATCCTCGTCGTCCCGTGAAGCAGTGCCAACCCCGGTTGCTCCTTGGTGTTCAACCTCCGAGCTGTAAGTTTTAATTCGTAGTTTGTTGATTGACTAAATGGTAGCAATTTTGTCTTGGTTTGGATGCAATGAATAACGTTCATAGTTAGCTCGGTTTGGATGCAATGAATAAAATTCATAGTTAGGTCGGTTTGGATGCAATTTTGTTGTATGGTGGTGTCACTTCTCATCCAGGGAGGTTTATAAAATTATGAGGGATTGCTTTGTAGTCTAGATTGAACATTGGAACAGAGAGGGGTCTAAAA
Source organism: Raddia distichophylla (assembly GCA_005191435.1). Taxonomy (NCBI): domain Eukaryota; kingdom Viridiplantae; phylum Streptophyta; class Magnoliopsida; order Poales; family Poaceae; genus Raddia; species Raddia distichophylla. The sequence continues at coordinate 771,550 of SPJY01009385.1, forward strand.
TGATTTTTTTTTGTGCAGCCATCCACCCGGCGGTTTTGTAAAATTTATTGAGAATGGCTTGGCCCATGCTCCTATCAACGTAGATGGCATCAAAGATGTTAGAACTGCGAAGCGTCTTCCATGGACAATAGAGGAGGATGTGCGGTTGGTAAGTAAAAGTATGTTTTTTTTACACTTTCATTGGTATTAGAAAATCATTCTTTTAAACCATGCTCCTATTTGGTAACTGTAGGTGAGTGCATGGTTGAATAATTCTAATGATCTGATCAACGGAAATTGCAAGAAAAAAGAGACGTACTGGGCAGATGTGCTTGAAGTATACAACATCACCACACCACCACATAGGAGAAGAGAAGCCAAACAACTTAAAGATCGAAATCAAAAAATCAAGAGATGGGTTGCGTGGTTTTGTGCATCTTGGAATAAGGCTCGTTCTATTTATACTAGTGGTTATTCAGATGACATGTTGAAAGAGAAGGCCTTAAAGTTTTATAAGGAGGACTATAATGAAACTTTTATGGTTATGCATTGCTGGAATATTCTTCGCCATGAACCCAAGTGGGAGGCACTCTTGGAACGTGCCTTTGGGGTACTACAAGCTCGCTTCAATATCGTGCGCCGTCCAGCACGTTCATGGAGCCGAAAGATTATTGGAGACATTATGAAGGCTTGTGTCATTGTCCATAATATGATAGTGCAAGATGAGGGAGAAATGGCAAAGTACTCCATTGACTTGAATGATCCAATGGTGTCCGTTGCTCTTCCACCTGAAGTGCAAAAAGGCCATGACAATAATGCATGCTTTAATGATGTGTTACGTAGGAATGCGGCAATCCGTGATAGTTCAATCCATACAAGACTCAAGAATGATTTAATCGCCCATATTTGGCAACGGTTTGCCAATACAAATCATAATTATTAGTTACTGTTTTAATACCTTTATCATGTAAGCTTAACTTTCCAATAAAGTAATTTTATAGTTAAATGTCTGGCTATTATTCTTGTCCATTTTGTCCTGATGGTTTGGTTTCATTTCTTTTGCTAGGTACTGCAGGTAGTTGTTGCTTCTTCAACTACAGTAGGTGGCTATTGTTGCTGTGGAAATTTTGCTCATGCGTGTTGGACTCAAGATGCAATATGAATTACCGTTAATCTTTTACCATTTCATGTAATGAAAAGAAGCTTGTATGCTTCTAAACTTTATTATTGCCTTTTGAATGCTGATGTGTTATTTGAGGATATGCATGGATATTTAATTGGCTACTAGATGTATGTTGTGACCTGTGAGATGCTATGAGATGTATGTTTAAGAATTGTTATTGGATTATTGGTTTGCTGCTGCTGTCAGAATTTTTTTTTTACATATAGTTTGTTGCTGTTGTCATATATATGCATATTTGAGAATTATTATTGGACTATTGGATGATAATGTTGTTAGAATTTCATTCAAAATGCTGAGACGTTGATCCCTGCCCTATTTATTACTATCATGTCTGTTATATTGATCCTAGCAATGTTTAATTACTAGTGGACACGTGCTGCATCTCCTTTGCTGCTATAGACAGGATAAAAGACAAGCTGTTGGGGGGTTTGTTGGCTATAGTGCTGATGTGGATAGCTCTTATAGCCAACCTTTGTCTCTACCATTGGAGATGCTCTAAAAAGTGAGATGGTTTGTGCCATTGATTCTTTCTTTAGTCTTTGTTTTCGTGCTACAGGCTAGTATTTTATTAACATTGACAGATGGATGCTTGGTCACCTTTCTGATGCCATGTATGCTTTGTTTGTGTTTTTTTATTCTTCAGTGCAACCCTTAGCCTGTGTTCCTCCAGCTCTTGAGGCTGCTGCAGACCACAGTTTGGTTCCATACAATGAAGATCCAAACAATATACTGCAAGGAGAACCAAAGCTGGATAAGCACGAGGAGAGCCCAAAGCGAGGTGCTGTGTAATCCAATCTTGCACCTGTTAATTGCATGCCCCCAAAGAGAGAAAGTTTCGGATGATGCTCAGGTTGAAACTAGAGATGGTTATACCAACGCATCGTTTTTGTTTTGCACATCCTTGAGTTGCCATAACCATCAAACGTTTTGACCCTAAGTGTCTAGTTTTTTTTTTGGCAGTGCTGTTATTTTTACGTTCTGTCTGTCCTGTTGAGTTTTGGGGTTTCGTTTCTTAAACAAAAAAAAAGACTAGAACGCAGGCGTTTGCGTTTTGCATTTCGTGCAAGCAATCCTTTTTTCAGTACGATTGTATAGAAATTTCACCCCACAGAAGTACTGAAAAACAGTATAAACAAAGTGAAAAAAATAATTAGAGTGGTAGATAAGAGTAGATCGACGGGCCGTCGGCGGGCGGCGGTGAGCAGCGTCGTCAGCGGCGGCGGGCCACATCGGCGGCGCAGCAGCGGCATCGACGCGGAGAGCAGCGGCGTCGACGGCGAGCAGCGGCGGCGGCGTCGACGCGAGCAGCGGCGACGCGACGTCGACGGCGAGCAACCCCCACACGACGTCGACAGCGAGCAGCAGCGAGCAACAGCGGCGTCGACGGCGAGCAGCAGCGGAGAGCAGCGCGAGTTGACATCGAGCCCTGCGCAGCGCGAGCACACGATCACGCGCCCACGCTCGCGCCGGAACGCAGGCGTCCGCGTGGGAGCAAAACCGCAAAAAAAAAAACATGGCACAGCGTATTACTACAATTTACTCAGCCCAGCAAAAAAAAATCGTCATAATTAAAAAGACACGGACAATCTGTAGGCTCTTCTCTTGGGCCGTCCCTTCCGGCCTTTCCTCACAACATTGATTTTTTTTTTCCTCCTCTCTTCAAGAACTCCCCTTGCTTCTCTACCTCTTCCTGTGCCGGAATTCGACAGCTAGATGCGACCAAACTGGGGGAAAATTTGGTGGATGGATGGTGGCTATCCTATGATGGCGGAATGGAATGGAATGGAATACGCATATCATGTAGCAATGGATGCCTGGCTGCTAGCTGCTCGTAGTGACGTCCCATCGATGGCATCGAATCCAAATCCAGAGGGGAGATTGCTCGATCGCGGCGACAAGGTGGTCGCTTTGGCATCCCATCAGCCGCCGGCAGGGGAAATCCAAAGGGAGATCTCAGGGGTCTACGGCCGTTGATGTAGGTACCAGCTAGCTGCATGCACATGGCATGCGATCGATCGATCGCCCACCAGCTGATCAGAGCCTGCGTTCATGCATGCCAGATCTTCAGGTTCAGCCGTTCAGGTCAGGTGATCACTGATCCATGAAATTACGCAGGACGTTCTTATATATATATGCCCGTTGCAACTTATTTGTGGTAGGGAATCACTTCAATTAGAGATCGGATGGACTGGTGAGTCCGAGATCCATCCTAACAGTTTGGTAGTACGATGACTTTGGGAGAAATGTATTAGCATGTTGTGTGGCGTAATATCGGTGACTCGAATGTCTGTCGGCGAAGACATGTGTACAATGTTAAATGATCTGTTGGAAAAAATTCTTTAGGAATGACTATATAATGGTATCTATGAGAAGCGTTCACCTATATATTGTGCCCTCACTCTCCTCATCTCCCTTCTTTCCCTTCGTGGGTCCTCACCCTCCTTGTCTCCCTTCTCGTTTGTCTCTAGTGAGCTCCGTGTGCCCCCTATCATTGTCCTATATAGCCGTCTCCAAGTACCACTGATTACTGTTTTTTTTTATTTTTCTAGCAAGCTCTTTCCAATGCCATTCTCTATGCCCACGACTCCGACAGCACCACTGCCATCCTCCTCACCTCACCACACTCGTCTCCCAACATCGGGCCACCACCTTCCCAACCTCTTCTAAGCCCAAGGAACATGGCTACACCCCAAGCCCTAACATGGCGACGGAGGATTCTGATGATGTCGATGAGGTCGTGGAGGTGGAGGGATAGACATACAAAAAGGAGGCAGATGATGACCACAAGAGGAAAAAGATAGCAACAAAGAAGATGTGTATGTGGGGATGCAAGTAGCCAGCACATGATCATTTGTGGCTTTGTGTGCGCTCGTGTTGTTATGTTCTTTTCCTCCTTACCGCGTGCCGTTGGCTTCAACAAAACTCCTTAGTGTGTTATCATACACAAGCCATCGTTGTAACACTTTGTCTTCTTTTGCTAGAGTCCGCTTTCAACCATTAATTGTATGTTTCCCGTAGTAGTCTCTAAACGTAAAATAGTGTTGTGTGGCATAGATGATGTATTTTAGTTTTATAAAATCACAATCATAGGTCTCATTTCTAGGCTCATATATGGCAACTTCTAAGCACAGCAAGAATTAATGTAAGCTATATATATTCTTTGAGGGTCGATATGATTTGCACCAATAAGTTGAACTTTTAAGGCATCATCAATGTAAACTTAGTTTAAGTTGTGTTGATACTGTAACAAATAAAATAGAAAATAAAAAAATACAGAGAATAGTGAAAATGAGATGTGAATCATCAGCAGTGGCGGCCTGTGCTGTCTGATCCGAGCAGCTGTGCTGTGGCCACGCAAAAGGCTGGCCGTGTCACGTCCACCGGCGCAGCCATCAGCGCCAAGTACGCGTCCCCGTCTCGTTTGGATGATCCGATGAATTTTAAGTTTTAAGGATGTTCCATGACGTAGTTTATTTTTTTTTGTTATTTATCTATATTTTTTTCTTGTATTTCATTCGCTGCATATTATTACGTCTTAACTTAGAACCCATCAAAGATGCTCTTACGCGAGTCTGCTGATGGCAATCCTTGTTGGAACTAGGGTTGTTTGAGCCTTGACGACACATAATTTTTTAGTGGAAAAAAAATGCAAAGCTCGAGTGTATGTTTCAATAGACTTGGATTTGATTTTTATACCGAAAATCCAATTCCGATTATAATTTGAATAGCTGAGAACCGTAAAGTGTAAAAGCTATATTAATTTTTTTAGATGCCAGCGTCAGTGCCTTTCCCAGGGGTATGTATTTCTGCCTAACATTGTCTTAAGAGCACACAAATGGATAAAGATTGTGACATACATGGTTCCTCCGTTTTTGCAGGTGTCCGGCTCAGCAACGCCTGCTCATGCACAGAATGTGCAGCAGGGAGGCGACCACAGCGCCACGGCCTCCCCGGCCGATCGGTTCGTGGACACACTCTTCGCGCCGGATCACAACCTCTACGACGGTTCGCAGAACCATTAGTCTTTTTCTTTTCTGCACTTGTTTGCCTTTTGGGAACTATATGACATCGATATGGACTTATATATGTGTTGTCGTTTCATTATGTATAAATGTGGAGGCTATATGCCGTTTCGTTATGTATGCGGAGATTAGACGCCATTTGGTCATTTATGTCGAGACATTGTGCCATTTGGTTCATATATGGGGTTAATTTTTGTTTTGTATGGATATGCTTGCGGTGTGCTCGAAAAGATGTGAATTCGAGCACGGAAGTATGTGTTGTTGATGTGTGTCGAATTTGAGAATGAAATTCTGTGGGGAAATGTCTTTTTTTGCAGGTTAAAACTGAGTTTTATAATAAATTTCAGCTGAATTTTTTTTGCTGCTCTAATACCTATGTCGGCAGCATATATAAGGCCGCCGACATAGGTTACCTCCAGGGCAAAAGGGAGCGTGCCGTATGACGCCACCTATGTCGGCGGCATCCATTAGACCGCCGACATAGGACTTGATCATCGTCGGCGGCAGTAGAAAGACCGCCGATATAGGCCTTGATCAACATCGGCGGTCTTACATATGCCGCCGACATAGAGCTTCCACGTGCCCTCTCCTCAATGCGTGTGTGGACCCCACCTGTCAGGATGCCGTTAGACGGCGCGGGCCATCATGGCTGAGCTATGTCGACGGCCTCGTTATACCGCCCACATAGGTGGCCGCTGGGGCTGGTTGCCCTGGATGCACTATTGTCGACGGACTTGTCGACGTAGGGTAGCTATGTCGACCACGGGGTCTCGTCGGCGCAGTGTTGGCGGCCGGCCGCCGAGATAGATGTATGTCGACGGCTTTATGGCCTATGTGGTCGGCTTTTGCCGACCACACTGACCCTGATTCCTGTAGTGTTGGTTAAGTCGTGGATGATCAAGGCCATGTTAATAAGGGACGCGCGGCGCCAGCCGGCTCTTGAACATGTACAGTCCTACACATGAGTCGTCTGTAATTAAATTAAACCATCCTTACCATACCATGTTAGATCTAAAATTTTATATACATGAGAGAGACAGAAAAATAAAGAGTCGTCTCAAATGCAAGAGACGACGTTAGTAGGAAAAAACAATTGGCAACAGCATAGAGACAACATAGAGTCGATAGTTGTCTCTAACCGTGCATATGCAGTATCTGGTGCTGCCACGTGGGAGCTAGCTCCCCTATTAAACTCTATGCAAACATTTACTGATTGTGTGCACAGCTTATAGACAAGCCATGGTATGGGTTGTCTCAATTATTGTACATGTTCTTATAAGATATACCTACTCTTTTCTAGTTACTACGAGATGTAATTAAATATCGACATGTTTGTTAATGTACATCCCGCCGTGACTCCGAGAGTTCGTTCCGTGGTCCTCGTGAACCCATAACACTAGCTTTTTGCTTGCATATATCTCTCATTGCAATTTGCAAGCAAATTGCTAAGCGAGCACTATGGAACAATCGGAAAAGCGAGTACTTTGGATCCGCAATGCTATAATTACTATCATAATTTAGAGGTCAGAAAGGGAGGATGATTAAACAGTAGCACTACGACGGACTAAAAAGATATTCGGAGTATAACAATACGACACGATAATTCAGAATCTTCAGATAAACGTACAGATAGCTACCGTACGCTGTACATTTCTGATGTCACACAAGGAAAATAGCCATATTCGAGGCCCACTACGAGCTCGACAGTCGTAACATGGAGTCCGAATCAGAATCAAACCGGATGCCTACTACGACGATATCATTTCTACCGTATCCCCTGTGATCAGGACGTACACGTTCTTCATGTATGCGCTCAGTTTCTTTTTAACGGGAGATCTAAGCTAGCATGCAAACGGACACAGAACTGGGAAATGGTAACCTAATTGGTCAAGAGTCAAGACATACGGTGGTTCCAAAACAAAAATATGACCTATAATAATTAAGATGAATTATAGTAAAGCAGATTTGCACAATGATTTAAACGATCATTTTCTCTTTATCAAGTTAATTTCGAGCAACCTGGAAGCTCGAAGAGGGCTGGAAGATCTATCAATTCATTATAGAAGAAGAGAAAAATTACAATGACCCGATGCAAAATACTAAGACCCACTGCAGCGCAAATGCTACCACCATGCATGCCAGCATGCATGCCACCTCGGCCTAAAGTCGACGAACTGGCACGTCACGTTGGCCTAAACCGACCGCCACACCTAAAGGCGACCACCACAACACCGGAGCCTGCCAACAACACTAAGCAAACACACACGACACAGCTAGATCTCTACCCAAGATACAACGGCACGGTTACCAAACGAGAACTCTAAAGAAACACTAACAACACAAGAGAGCCACTATGACGCCTTCAACAAGGAAGCGAGGACAAAGTCAGCGCCGTGACCTGTCCACACCTAGGTCTTCACCCGAGGGTGAGGGGGACATGCGACGGTGTCGCCGAGGACGACAGTGGCAACGGATGGCTAGGGTTTGAGGAGGTGTGGTTTGTGGGGAGACTAGTCGCCCCCCAAGTGTCCTCTATATATATCAAATTCTCATTGTCTATATGCACAACATTAAAGCCGGCCATACAATATAACAAACCATTAATTTATATACAGTTTTCATGCTCCATGTTCTATATATTCAAATACAATGCAAAATTTGTATGTTCCTTTCATCAATGCTTCGCATGAGTTAGCCACTCATACCCTAGCTAACTAGAAGATAATACTCCCTCCGTTCTGAAATGTAAGGCATATAATTTTTTTATAAAATCAACAAACGTAAACTTTTACCATTAATTTCTTTCATATTATATCATCAATAACTATAAAATTAACATCATATCAAAGTACTTTCAAATACGAATCTAACTATATCACATGCATAACATTGAACATATATGTTTCTAGCATAATTGTTAGTCAAACGTTGTAAACATTGACTTTTAAAATACATGCATGCCTTACATTTTAGAATGGATGGAGTATATAGAAAACCACTTCCACGTCAAGATATAGGTAAGATTTTCTCACTCACACGGATGAACTAACATGAACCGTTGTACATGTTCGATGATTGGAATCAACCTGGCGCTGAAATCAAACCACACTAGCTACCTAGACGGGAATATATACCTGGCTAGCTAGCTAGCAACGGGGAGACAACTAGGAATGGAGATGCTGCAGCTGCCATCCTTGCTCTCGCTGTCTACTGACGGAAGAAGAAGATGCGGGAGGCGTCTCAATTATTAAGGTAGCTCAGCTCAGCTCAGCTCGATCGAGCTTAGCTTAGGATGAGGACAAGCACGGAGAGGTCCAAGTGGCGGTGGGATCCATCACCATCGCCATATATCTCCGTGGTCACCAAGCCGTAGGCCATGGCAACGTTACATCTAAGCTATAGCAAGCCTAGCTGTGTGATGCATATACTTGCATCCACCCGGCCTCATTATCAAGCCACTTAATTAACGACTTGGTTCAACGCATGCTGATTAATTAAGGGGCTGATATCACTGTGTCTGTATGTAGATCGGTCGCATGCACGCCGAATTTAGATCTTTTCTACGTTCGACCGATGCTATATATGCATGCAGCATGCATATGTGTATTGCTGATACGCAGCCGTCGGTTTACACTTCAGGTCATTAATTTCGATAAATCGGGACATGCTGTGCCTCCCCCAAATTGGGGCGGAAATACTTAATCTAAGTATATATTAATTACTTTCATAACTTATTTATGACAAGAAAATGTCAATCTGTACATAGCGTTCGAGGAGTGGTCGCTTGGTCGGGATTAAAGTTCCGCCAGATTCCGGTTCTCTAGCCAATGACATTTAATTTCCTGGTCTTTCGAAATACTCCCTCCGTTCTTTTTTATTTTTTATTTGATGCTTTTAATTTTTTACACGTCTTTAACCATTCGTCATATTAAAAAAACTGCGTAAATTAATATCATTTATTTTATTGTGATTTGTTTTATTATTAAAAATACTTTAAACATGGCCTATATTTTTGCATGTCTGCACTATATTTTTTAGTAAGGCCAATGGTAAAAAAAGTATCCAAAAGTTAAAATCATCAAATAAAAAATAGAGATAGTATATGAAACTAAATAGTCTTATTGGGCTCTTCCTGAAGAAGGTGTGAGAGCAATGCGACGAGGAGGCAACCAAGTCATTGTAGGAGAAATTTTAAAAGCAACAAAATGTTGTAATATTATATAAAATTAATGTTGACTACATGTGTGCCATGCACGGTGGTATCATCGCATGTATAATCTCTTGTGATCACGTGTATTATAAGTCGATGTCTGAGATTGAAAGGTGTCGACGGTTGGGATATTGACCCAGGTCAACTAAGGTTCTTCAAGAGGGAGATAGGAGACACACCGAACAAGACGAACAACAGCGAACAGGGAGACAGGGGTTTTATCCTGGTTCAGGCCTCTCAGGAGAAATAATAGCCCTACGTCCAGCCTTTCTTATATATCAAAGATGATTACAAGAGGTGGCTCGACGAGACGAACAAGTCTCGACGAGATTATGGTATATACGAAGTGCTAAGATGCGAAGGCTCTTTTTCAGGGATCCTCTAAACGCCGTAGGGGCCCTGTTTATATAGTACGAAGCAAACCGACCTACCGAGGGAATATCGGACCGGGCTAACTACAAGATCGCAACGAACTCGACATGCCAAATATATCCCGAGGCAGATAAGGCATACTCCTAGTCTTGGGGATCACGACTTCTATTCCAATCCGGGAAACCAGGTCCGAGTCTTCACGTAGCCGTGCAGAACTCCTGTTCGAGATGGACTCAAACACGATTCCTTGGCCGTTACGCATTATGCCAGGCAGGAAGCTGTTCGGCAAGATGCATATGGGCCAGATAGAACCTTCCAGGGAGCTGGGCCCTGGCAGGCTGTTCGATTGGGTGTCAGGGAGTGGGCCATGGCAATGGGCCGTGATTTTATCTCCGACAAAAGGTCTTTGAGCTATATGTATTGTGCATCGTCTCTCATTGCAATACATCAAACAATTGTTCCGTCTATCATTGTATAAGAGTGGGTTCTGCCTCCACCTTTTCGCAAACCTAATTTTTCTTTTTTCTAATGTTGAGCCGCCATATCTACCACCATCGACTTCTCCTCCAACATGATCACCATCATTGGCACCAACACTACTACCTTCCTCCTCCGCTGGCACACCGCTAGCTCCTAGGTGATAGCCTCCCATACGACATGCCATCCTCGGTGGCGTGTCACCGAACTCTCTCCCCACGGCACGTCAACTAATTTAGCCTCCGTTCATCGGACCTCCATCCCACAAGTCTTAGTCCACCTTCCTCACCCACAAGTATCGATGTCAGTTCCCGTAGACGTTTCTGCCTCCAACGTTGCGCATGTCGCACCCTCACCGGTGTTTGTCTGCCTAAGGGGTCGTTGCTGCGCAGGCCGTCACCACCCTTCCCATGAAGTCGTGGGCCCTCACCGCACCTGCCATAACTATCGTCGGGTACTATGTTTCCTTAGATCTGAATCTTGGCGGTGCTCCATTCTCCTACTACCCTGCCTGTGGAGTCGGCCACCTCAGACTCCACGTGCCGGCCTCGGTGCGGTCAACCTTGGCCTCGTCTACTTTGACGTAGGCACCATCACAGACAGCGTGGGCAGCCTCGACGCCGTTGGATACTTCGCCGCAGCAGCTAGCCACTTGCTCGGGCTAGTTTTTGGTGGGACAATGCGGAGCCTTATCTGGCGTCGGCGATGACCTAGGCACAAGCTTCGCCCTTGGTGGTCACCCAGTCAGCGATTTGACTGTCCTACCTAGCAATCTCAGCATACCGGATCCAATTGGTGATGGAGCCGCAATCGTCGCTCTCTATGCATAGGCGGTTGGCATCCTGCACGTCGCCTCATTGGTCCTGATAGTTCTTGATGTGGTCGGCTAAAACTATAACAAGTGGCTCGGCTCGTGCTCGGCTCGTGAGTGAACGAGTCCGAGCGGAGCTTCTTCTCTTGCTCGTCATGTTTAGCGAGCTCGAGCTGAGCCAACCTTAGCTCGTTCATAGCTCATTCGTTCGCTCGTGCATATCATTGCTCCACCCACTCATCCCCTAAACCAACTCATGACCTAACCGGCCCAACCCACCACGATGCTCTAACCCTAACCCCTCACCAGGTCACTCCTTCCATAACCAATCCCGCTGCCACTGACCACTCCCCTCCTCTTAAGTCTCTTACTCTCCAAGCTCCTGCCTGCTTCCATCTACCACCTCTCCTCCATCCGTGCCTCCACCATACCGCCGCAACAACTACAGACCTTGCCCAGCAGTGCCTCCTCCAACCACCGCTTCTTTGCCTGCCCCAACGACGCCATCTCCATTGATGAGCCCCCCCCTTCATGGCTACCACCCGCTCCCCAGGCATAGATACTCCTGGACCTAAAGATGTCGCAGCTTCTGGATCCGTGGCGCCATAGAGGCCAGCAGCTTTCTCACTGCTAGGGGCTTCCTGGACCTGATGGTGCCGCAGCTATTATGGCTTAGTCGATTGGCCGCGCTGGCCTCATCCTCCACAGATCCGAATCCACGCCCCTCCCCAGCTTCTCACTAGTTGCACCCTCCCCTTTTCCACTCATCTCCAGCTAGCTGGTCATGGATTTGGGGCCGTCACCCTCCTCCCGCTCCTCACCGGTCACGGATTCGGTCGACCACCACATGATCACGTCTCATGGACAGTGAGTTCGGGAGCCTGCTCGAGCTAACTCAAGCTTTAACCGAGCCCGAGCTAAGCCTTGTCTCCAACTCGTTAAGTGGAATGAGCCCGAGCCAAACTTGTTCGAATTCTACCGTTTCCACCTCTGTCTTCAACAATCTCTCTATATATCTATACCATGTTACTACGGAACTACAGAAGTTCGGTTGGAGATGCCCGAGTCGTTCATTGACTCTCCTTGATTGTACGTTGCAAAAGGTTCTAGCTAGTATATAGCGGCATAGCTACGTGCTGCATGCTGCTGCACTCTGATCGAGGGAGGCATGCAGGGCGCAGCATTGCGGGCACAGCAACATCGTTTCGATCGATCTGCATGCATGTGCATGTGGTGCACACTGCAGTACTGCACACAGTAGGAGAGCAGCGATCGATCCTACCCATGCATGCATCGATCTCTGCCACGCCATGAGGCATGCATATGGCCATGTGGCAGAGCGCCATCTGCATTCTGCAAGCTCAGCTCGATCGCAGCTGCTTGACTCCATGCATGCATGCATGTCTGCGTGCTATCCTGCGATCAGTGGCCTGCGGTGCCCGTGCAGTACCGCCCAAAGATTCTCCTGTATTAATCCACAAGGAGATGCTCTTTTTTTTTGGGGATGGCTTAAATTTCGTGTAGCTAATTAAGAAATGCACGTAATAGCCTTGTTCTTAGAGCAACTCCAGCAGCTCCTCTATATTTCCCCTCTAAAACACTATTAGCGTCCCCTCTATCCACCCCTCTAAAATTCCTTCAGAACTTACACTACCCTCTAAAAGATTCCTTTCCTCCAGCAGCCCCTCTATATTTGCTACAGTGATTCCCAGGAGCTCCTGGAGTTGCTCTTATCGGTTCAAATCAAGATCATGTTCTTTTAGGCTAATATGAACGACTGAACAGCTAAACAGTTGAAATGACTTCATTTCGAGATCTTCTCGAGGTTCGGATCCATTTATTGATTTGCTTTTTAAAGCATTAAAACCCATTTTCGAGACAGCGAAAAAACAGACTAAAAAACTTAAAACATATATCTTTTTAAAACGCAGATAAGTCATTTAGCTGAAAGGAACACAATCTAAAATTGAAAGCTAGGGATTAGACATACACCTCGCTACATGCACAACTTGTTTGTTTGAGATCTCGTCGACAATGTCTGGTACCCATGTGCTACTACATGTTTTCTTGGATTCAACACCATTTTCTTTGACACGGTGGCTCACTAGGCTAGTGAATAACATAATCATGCATGCAGATATTGCCACCACATATGAAAACACTAGGACATATTTAGTTGTCCGACTCATGGCTGGCTAGGCTATGGGTGTAATTTGGATGTTTGCACGCGACCTGACGCAGTTAGGCCAAATGCAAAAACAATGTGCAGGTTTGACTCTGAGGTTCGGCATGACCTATTTTTCCTACATCAAGCGCGCATAGCGTGTAACACAAAAGTGGAGGGTGAGGCAACATTGGAGAAGCTAGGGGCAATACGAGGGAGAGACCAATGGTGTGGCGAGGAAGCTCTAATGGGTGTTGGCGCGCATGCGAGGAGCTACGACGTGAACGGATCAGCGTGATGGAGGTTAAGTGGTGGTGGATCCAAGCGGCGCAGGCTCCACGTTGGTGGATCTAAGTGCGAGGAGCTCCGGCGAGAACGGATCTAGACGCAAAGGTTTCCAGCAATGATGGTAGAGGCTCGACGGCGGCAGATCTGAGCACGGATCCAGTTCCAGTCGGTGTATGGAGGATTTGATGGTGGCATATGCAGGTGGTGGAGGGTTCGACATTGATAGACGCATGCAGTGGAGGGTTCAGCGAAGTACGAACCAATACATGTGACTAAATTCTTATGTGATTTTAGAAATGTGAAGTGATATTTGATTCGTCGCACGTAATTACCTTCAAAAACTATATAAAAAAAAAATAATCACCATCAGAAAATACTCATGGATCGAGAAACCTACACCTCTCTTTTTCCTTGTTCTTCGTTTAGTCCTCCCTTTCTCTGTCCATCGTCAGCCTCTTATCTGCCCCTTATCTAACCGGCCCATCTCGCGCGCTTGGTTATGGGATCTTCACATGTAATTTCCAAATCCATAGAAGAGCGTGTGTACAACATCGTCCTATACCTCCTCTGGAGAGGAATATTTAAAGAGCTGGAGCATGAGTGTGAGAGTGTCCCTTTGACTTACACGATACCCTATTGCTAAAATACATGTAACAAACAGCATATATATCATGGACACAAACCTATATAGTATAGTACCTTTGTATTCACGATGCACCAATATCTTTTCCTGATCTTGACCATACCTCATCCGAATGTTCTGCTTGCCGCGCCAAACAAACCCGAAAATCTAGGAATACCATGCATTATCTTGACCATACAATACCAATCAATTCCCCAACAGACCGGGGCACACGTACACACATACACATTATTGCTAGCTAGCTCAATAATGAGTGGAGATTTCTCTTAGTTTCTTCCTTTTTCTATAATCCAAATTAATTTGTAATTGAATGGTCAAACTAATAATGGGTGAAGATTTGCCACGTCGATGCATATATGGCTCCTGAGCTGGACCAAACCGGCCGGCTGGCTGCTACATCATGGACGAGTAGCAGCAGCAGCAGCATGTAGCTCGTAGCTAGTATACTTTTGCATGGTCGATCATCGAGGGATAGGGCCCATCCCTCCGCTGGATCATGGATGGATGGTCGATACATGATGCACGGAATGCCACAATGCAGATCAATTGGCATTGATGTACATGTATATAGGCCCTCTCTAATTGCTGGTTATGATTTGGTTTTGATTTTAGTTAAATAAAGTTAAGATTCTTTTTAAAAAAAGATGTGAAAGTCTAAAAAACATTTTTTTAAAAAAACAATAAAAACTAAAACATTAGAAAATGTTACACGGTCTGCACAAACCGTATCAAAATTGAACTAGAACCCCAATGAAGAAGGGCATAGATTACTACTCCATCCATTATGAATTAAATAACGGTCGTTTTGGACATTGACATAGCCTCCAAAGTACAACTTTGATGATAATCTTTTTGTCATAATCTTTTTATGATGCATTAAAAATTCTAATATTCTGAAAGCTCTTTTCAAGACGAATCTATCTATAAGATTTTTATGTTATCAATCTAAATAGTTTAAAAGTTCTTTATACATAAAGTTTGAAAATTTTAACTGAAAATAAATTTTAAACCACCGACGGAGGGAGTATACGTACGCCATGGCCCACGAGCTTCCGTTACACCAAAGAAGAGATCGAAGCAGCTAGCTAGCTAGTTGGCGAGTGAGTCGGTGAGTGATCGCGATCGAGAGTTAGTTCATGGAAAGAGGTTAGCCAGCCAGCTAGCGAGCAGCGGCCATGCATGCATGATATGCAGAATTATTCAGCGGTTCAGTGCTGTGTGTTAGGCGCTGATTGTTAGCTGGATATGCAACATGCATATGCATGGCCCTCTAGCTAGGTGCAGCGTCACCTCGCTGCAAATAAGTGTGCACTCATGCATGCATGGAATCCTCGATTTAATCCATCCACCGTCTCGAATCGATCCACAATGTCGTCGACGTAGGTCGGACTATGTAGCACATTTATAGGCATTCACCGTTTGGTTACTCGAAGGCCTTGTACATTTCAACTTAACGTAGCGTAGCGTAGTGTTTTAACAAAATTTGAGAGTATTTAAAAAGTGGTTTAAATATTATAAAAAATAATTTAAAAATAGTTTTAGGATCTTTATGAGAACTACTAAAAAACTGAAAAAAAAAAATCATTACAAATTGCTACACCAAATAGGCTATATAAAAAAGATAAATTTTGCTGAAACGCTACGATACGCTATACTAAGCTGAAATGTACAAGGCCGAAGCCTCGCGGAGCAATGGACAAACCAACCAAAAAGAGCCCCTTTGGAGGATCGATCATGATTTTAGGAACTAAACCTTATGAGTGTATTTCTTTCTAAATGATTCACTCCTTGCATTTGTAGATGCTCGACTGATCGCTCCCATTTTTTATATATAGGCGAGTCTAAAGCGGACATAAATGTCCTTGAAAAGGTTAAGCCCTAAGTGCTTTATGGTGGTCTTTCTGTTGTGGAATGATCATATTGTCCTTGCCTTTTCTTCTTTAGCGGGCAGACAGGCCATTCCGCGTTACAGCATGAGGGGAAGGACTAAGACACCCTCACGTCATCATAATATGTAAAGCTAGATTAGAAGGAGAACTTACATCGGGTAGATGGTTATTATGGTTTGTTCCCTACAGAAAGCATCCAATGATATACATCCTGACACGTAGAGGATCCCTACTTTATGGTTTTTTTCCCCAGACTCCTTGGCTCCCATGTTGAGCTTCTTCCTTTGTTGGGTGTGCCTTGACACCACCTCATGTTGATGGCCCTTTGATCACCCTTGCTACCTCATAGAGGAAGCCTTCAACAAAGCAAGTGACACTAGGCAAGAGAGGACGTGATTGATCTACCATGATAGGGCTAGGCACTGACTTGCTCCCAAGGCACCCTTGAGGTCACCCTTGCTCCGCCTTGCGGGAGAAATCTCTAGAGAAGTAGGTTCCCTAGCGATCGTCACTCTGCCCTGTCTCAGCTACGCATGGTCCTAACTTTGCTCTATGATTGCTCAGCATGTTGCAGATGATGAGGGATGCGTGTGTGCAGCTTGCAAGGTAAAAAACCGCTTCTTCGAACATCCATGCTCTTTGGATTTTTGAAGCCATATATGCTTCTCACATTATTTTGAAGTCCATCCAAAATGACAAACAATTAAACAACACACACACATATCTTCTCAAAGCCTTCGAAGCTCGACATTTCAACTCTAGTGTTCCAGATAGAATAAATGTTTTATGCAATTAATGTTTCACGAGGGAGGGGGTGTGTATAGGTAGGTATATGTGTTCAACTTGAATGTTGAAGGGATCTAAGGCCGAGAGGGGGTGAATCGGACTATTTTAATTTTATTCGCTTGTTGAACTTGGTCAATTAGTCAATTTAAGCACCCAACTAGCGAATGAGCCCTACACAAGTCTAGTGATCTTGTCTTGTCTTGTCGTGATCTTGTCTTGTCTTGTCATGTTTTGTCTTGTCTTGTCGTGATCTTGTCATATCTTGTCGTGATCTTGTCTTGTCGTGATCTTGTCATGTCTTGTCGTGATCTTGTCTTGTCTAGTCTTGTCTAGTCTAGTCTAGTTTAGTCTTGTCTTGTCTTGTCTTGTCTAGTCTAGTCTTGATCTTGTAGCTTGATGCTTGACGTATGTGTAGCAGGCTTGAGCATAAACGAAGACTCACGCAAAGAATATAAGAGAAAAACTATGAAACACAAGAGTCTTAATCTTGAAGTCTCTGTTGTCATCAATACCAAAACTTGATCTTACAAATGTACTACAAATATTCATTCTTGCATATGTGGGTATATGCACATACACTGGCGCACATTCCTAAATTTGTGCTTGGGCCCACTCATCCATCACAATCTTTTTTGCAAAAAAGTTTCTATTTTTTATTTCTAAGCAATTAGGCTCTTCTCTCTCCATATAATCTTTTCAACCGAGTCGATCGTCTGCCACCTGTTGGTGCTGCCGTCAGTGACCACCAGACTGACGGCACACGACCATGTCAGCATGCGCTCAAACCGTTGCACTGATTAGTGTAATGTGGTTGCTGTGGTTTAGTGGTTGCATGTGCCCAAGCGGCAGTGCTGGCGGGTGAAGGCAGTTGATAGGAGGATTTGGACAATATTTTGGCTTATGGTTTTATGGTATTTTTTCAGTTCATCTAGGCTAAACGTTTTATCTCCTCAAAATTGTTTAAATATTTCAAAACTGCTAGCTTCTCCAAGGTTCTAAAATCAAGCTGAATCAAAATTCATATCAGTCATTCAGGCACGGATGAACTAAACAAACTACTTAATTAAAAGTACGTACAGCCGCTCCTATTATTTCATCTTTATATATCTCTGACCTATACAGATGCTGCTGCTATCACAATGATTTAATTTGCACAATGGGCTTAACGGTTAACATGCATTAAGGAGCCTGTCAATTGCATAATTATTCAGGATAGTAGTTAAGCGCTTTCGCTCTACAGTGTGGGTTCGCGCCTAACAGTAGTTGATATGGTTGAGTGGTTCCATCAACACCTCCAAATATTGTAGCTAGCTTGCAAAATATATGCTTATATAATTAATTAGTGTGCTCTTTACTTACCTCATTGAGCAAGTCTACTATACACCATGCAGCTTTCGTGGTTAAGAAAATGACCTTAATTTGCACTCGTAACAGTTCTGTAAACAGTGCATGCACGGACAAAGAAAGCCAAGAACAAGCTGAAAAAGGGTCTAGCTTGCCAACTTTTGATAGCCCTAAAACCGGGAAAGGAGCAAATGAAAAGCAAGGTAAAAGAAAAAAAGTAATTAGCAAATGAAAAGCATTCAAAGAGGAAAGAAAACCGACAATGAGTAGAGATGACAGTACACAGATGCTATAACACTCCAAACCACCTTTCCCTCTCATCTTCTCAAATCAAACAAGTTCAAAAGGAGAGGGAAAAAAGGAACGTGCCACGATGCCACATATATACATTAATAATACATGCAAATCAAATTTAAAATCCAATTGCTGAAGTTTTCTGAATTTTTTTGTGAGCAAATTACTGCACTTTCTAAGTACAAGGCGAAAGATTTGAGGAAAAAAAAAAGTGAAGGCTTTATATACAGTCACACGCTCGCACGCGCAAGCTCGTGCGTGTGAGTACGTCCTGCATAAAGAACTCTCCTGCGCTCGTGTTATTAGTTAATTAAATGAACTAATCGGACGAAGCCAGCCAGTAATTAACCAGCAATCGGATTAAGAAATGCATTAGCAGTACAGTAGCCAGCCAGTAGGCGGCTCGGCTCCAACACAACGCTGCACTATTTATATTACTAGTATTTTTTTTTTGTTCGCCGCTGCTGAGTCCTCTCTCATTGGGAGCTGCGCAAATTCGCCTTCCTCCCCTCGCCGGCGATCCGGCGATGCCACCCTTGCGGCGGCGGCGGAGGAGGCGGCGGCAGGCGTGACTGGGCGCGGGGGAGGATGGCGGCGGCGGGGGCTGCGCCGGCGAGCTCCGGCGGCGGCGGCGGCGAAGCGGAGGGGGAGGGGAGGAAGACCAAGGTGAACCAGGAGCTGTGGTACGCGTGCGCGGGGCCGCTGGTGGCGCTGCCGCCGGCGGGGAGCCTCGTCGTCTACTTCCCCCAGGGCCACAGCGAGCAGGTACCTCCCCCAACTCCCGGCGATCCTTCTTGATCGAAGCTCTTGTTTGCTCCCCTTTTCCGATGAGAAAAATCGTCTCTTCTTTTGCCGCTCTGTTCTCGTGGTTCCGCAGTTTGCTCGCTGCTCCTGTCTCTTTCTCGTCACCTCGTCCTCGAGCGGCTGGTAATTTCTCCTCGCGGTTGCCGCCGGTGAGCAGCGGCGTGTCGTTTCATGGCTGGTTCGGTGTCCGGCGGCAATTGGTTCTCGGCTCTGGACTCTGGTTTGCAGAGACATATACTTACTTTTCTTTGGTTCTTCAGGAGAAAAAAAAAAGTCCCTTTTTTCCTCGACCACCTTGTCTGCAGCGGTGTGAGGAATTTGGGAGCTGGATTAATTTCGTCCTAACGAAAACTTCGTTTTCTGGGTGTTTTATGTCGTTCTTTGTGGGATTAAATAGCTTGTTCGTGTAGTCTTGGCGCGTTGTGATACAATGCTGTCATGTGAGTGTACAACGTACAATAACGCTTTCTGATGCCTTTGTTTACAGTAGGCTCGTTCTTCTTTCCTCTAAGATAACCAAGTTCTGTCTTCCTTGCAGTTTCATGGAAAATTTGTGTTCTTTTGCTTAAGCTTTGTAATAAAGTGATACATAAAAGCGCAGCTATTAGCAAGATCACTTGTAAATTTGCAACTAGCGGGCAAGTGGTCTCGAGTTTCATGGTGAACAATTCTTATTCCTTGATGCCCAATTTCAGGTAGCAGCATCTATGAGAAAGGATGCAGATGCACAAATTCCAAGCTATCCAAATCTTCCCTCAAAGCTGATATGCATCCTCCACAATGTCACTATGCATGTAATCCTCTTTGAACACCTCTAAATGGAAAACAGCAACACATTTTCTAGTGCTCTCATACACGAATGATTTAACCTTTTGATATGACATATCTCTCAAAACTTGGCAGGCTGATCCTGACACAGATGAAGTTTATGCTCGAATGACTCTCCAACCAGTCAGCAATGTAGGTTGCACTTCTCCAGGTTCAGTTAGGCATTCGCCATATGCAGTAGATCAGTAACGATGATTTTGGAATTGGAACTGCTAGGTGACACAGTGTGACAAGGAGATATTGCTAGCATCAGAGCTTGCGCTGAAACAAACCAGGCCACAAACAGAATTCTTCTGCAAAACGCTGACGGCAAGTGATACAAGCACGCATGGAGGATTCTCTGTGCCACGACGTGCTGCGGAGAGGATCTTCCCCCGTCTTGTAAGCATGACTTGCTCTAATACAAAAGCTGATTGCCTTTTAGTCTGTTCTAATTTGTACGCTCCGTATTGGTAGGACTTCTCGATGCAGCCTCCTGCTCAGGAACTTCAAGCCCGAGATTTGCATGATACCGTTTGGACATTCCGTCATATATATCGAGGTAAGTAATTTTGAAAAAATTCCCCTCATGGCATGAGTAAAAGCTAATTGAAGTCAACCACGTATACCGCTAAAAGAAAGTCAAACCACATATTCAAATTTTATATGTGATATGTCTGCTTTGACCTTGGTTGTGAAATTTTAAATGCCAGCTACCTTCCTTTACGGTTTAATCTACTGAATCATATACATTCCTTTTCTAATTTATGAATAGTTATCTTCCTCTTCACCAGG
Organism: Raddia distichophylla; assembly: GCA_005191435.1. Taxonomy (NCBI): domain Eukaryota; kingdom Viridiplantae; phylum Streptophyta; class Magnoliopsida; order Poales; family Poaceae; genus Raddia; species Raddia distichophylla. Next base: position 792,418 of record SPJY01009385.1, read on the forward strand.
CCAGCCTAAAAGGCATTTGCTGACTACTGGCTGGAGCCTATTTGTCAGTGGAAAGAGACTTCTTGCTGGTGATTCAGTCTTATTTATTAGGTAAAATAATTCTGAAGATCTTTATTTTTCTGTTGATAGGCAGCTGTTTCTGATTTGGTGTTGCTTTAGAGCTGATGTAACAAATAAATCCATATGGAAAGGTAACTTGTGTCACTAAACTTCTTGCCATCGTGATCGTAGGGACGCAAAACAGCAACTCCTATTGGGGGTCAGACGAGCAAATAGGCAACCTACTAACCTCTCATCATCTGTATTGTCTAGTGATAGTATGCATATTGGAATTCTTGCTGCTGCAGCCCATGCAGCAGCAAATAACAGCCAATTTACAATATTCTTCAACCCAAGGTAATCACCATTCTATGTGAGGTTTAATGTATGAAGAAATGATATATTTGCAGTTTCAACTGAACTGTTTTTTAAATTCAGGGCTAGTCCTTCAGAATTTGTAATTCCTTTTGCCAAGTACCAGAAAGCAGTGTATGGCAATCAATTATCTCTTGGGATGCGGTTTAGAATGATGTTTGAAACTGAAGAATCTGGAACAAGAAGGTATAGATTCCTTATGTTTACCTAACTCGTAGAATGCACTACCACCCTTTTCTAATTCAAGATCACTTTAAGAATATCCTTGGAGTTTGTTGTACTCGCTTCTTTTTATTTGTTTGTTTGTTTGTTTATTACTTGTCAGTTTTCTGCATTTGAACATGGTGCATGCTCTAGTGCTTTTGTTTGTTTGAAGTTTTATATAGATTTATAAGGTTTTTTAAAAAAACAGGAACTTGTGACAACTTCCTGCAGGTACATGGGTACAATAACTGGTATAAGTGATCTGGATCCTGTAAGGTGGAAAACCTCTCAATGGCGCAATCTTCAGGTATGGTCTGATCCATACAAAGTAAACCTGTCAAGCTGACAAGCTATATCTCCTTTCTTTTTGGTGAAATATGTATACGTATGTGCAGGTTGCATGGGATGAAGCAGCACCAAGCGAGAGGCGCACCAGGGTTTCCCTCTGGGAGATTGAGCCTGTCATCGCTCCATTCTTTATCTATCCCTCGCCATTATTTACTGCAAAACGTGCAAGACAACCTGGGATGGCAGGTATTATTATCCTCTTCATTCATGGATATTACATGTATCGTCTTTGTACCACCAAAGTTCTCAAGTCCATATCATTTCTAGCAGAGATGTAGATAGCATTGATTTCCTTTTGCTGCATAACTAAGTTATTTTATAATGCTATATCTGTAGATGATGAGACCTCTGAAATGGAGAATCTTTTTAAGAGAACCATGCCATGGTTCGGGGACGAGATTTGCAAGAAAGATATGAATACTCAGAACAGTATAGTGCCTGGCCTAAATTTAGTTCAGTGGATGAACATGCAGCAGAACTCGCCACTGGCAGGCACAGTTATGCAACCAGAGTTGCTTACCTCATTATCTGGCAAACCTGTACAAAATTTGTCTGCAGGTGGTATATCAAGGCAAATCAGCTTCCAGCCCCAGTTCCTGCAACAAAATAACATCCAGTTCAACACTTCATTGCTGCCTCAAAATCAACAGACAGAACAGTTAGCGAAAGTGATTGCTACTCCAAACCAACTGGGAAATGTTGTAGTACCACAGAAGGTAGTTCAAGATTGTAATTCTGACCAGAAGCAGCATTTGATTCCTCAATCAGTACAAGGCAGCCAGCCAAAGATAAACATTGCACAGCCTCAACTTGTTGTCCAGTCTCAGTTTCAGCAACCTCAAGTATTTCTCCAGGCTCAACTGCAGCAACCTCAAGTCGTTGTCCAGGCTCAACTCCAGCAACAGCAACCTCTGGTCCAAAGTCACACAGTCTTACAAGGAGGCCTCCAGCAAATCCAGCTTCTGCATCAACAGCAACTGCATTTGCATCAGCAGCAACAGCAGCCACATTTGCAGCAGCTGCAACAGCAGCAGCAACCACAACAACTACAACCTCAACATCATCAGCAGGTTCAGCACTCAGTGCAGGAACAGCAGCAAATAAAGATACAACACGGTCATGTGTCCAGTGATGCAAACATTAATACACAGCTATCCGATCATCAGATGAAACTACAACTATTAAAGGCTCTACAGCCACAGCAACCTCTGATCTTGGAGCAGCAGAAAATGCTTTTGGAGTTGCAGGAGCAAATGGTAAATTCTCAGTCAACTCCTCCGCAATGTGCACAAGGAACTACCCAAGCTGTTGGTGTACATCAAAGTAACACTATACCGTATCCAATCCAAGAAAAGGTTCTACCTCATCAATCAGTTCAAGATTTGTCCGGGAATGCCATTCTTATTGCAAAATCAGACATTATTACCTCAATGGGTGCTAGTTCTTTGCATGCAGCTGGTGGAATGCAATCATTGAAGACAGATGATGTTCCCTCTTCTTCAACATCACCGTCCACAAACAGTAATCCTGTTCTTTTGCAGTCCATCCCAAGTAGCTCCAAAAACCAAAGTTTACCTACTGCAGCAAAGCCATCTCAATCATCTGTTGTGATGGGCCCAGCAATTGAACATGATGTAAAGCCTTATCCAAGTGTTAAGCCAACAGTGATGATTCCCAAGAGGACTGAGCAAAGGCCAGCTAATGGGCAGGACTACATAAACAACCCTCAGATGGATTACTTGGACACATCCTCTTCAGCTACTTCAGTTTGCCTTTCTCAGGCTGATGGATCATTGCAACAAACCTTTCCACCGTCATCCTTCAACCAGCATCAGCTGCTGAGAGACACAGTTCCAGATAGTGAGTTTGAGGTTACAGATCCAAGAAATAACCTGTTATTTGGGGTGAACATTGATGGTCAACTGGGCTTACCACTTAATGCTGATGCCTTGCTTGCAAATAACATTGAAAACGAGAAATACATGGACCAGATGCCAGGAAATGGCATTTCTAACTATATTTCATCAAAGGATTCTCAACAAGAGCTATCATCTTCAATGATTTCACATTCATTTGGAGTTGCTGATATGGCGTTTAATTCTATAGATTCTACAATCAATGATACCCCGTTCTTAAATAGAAATTCCCGGGCTTCAGCTCCTGCACATCAACGCATGCGAACCTACACCAAGGTTTGCCATTTCGCACTAGTATCTATCAAGTTGGTTTTTACTTCATAGTATGCCACAGAAATACTTCAGTACGGAGAACAAATTACCTATTTCACCTTTAGAGATAATTACATAGTATGGAGGACAAAGTAACTGCTAAATCTGACTTCCATGGAAAATGGTGATCTGAGAAATATATATGCTCATTTAACTATAGGCTAGACTGTTGTAACCAAAAGTCACTGGTAATTTACTATAGGCTTTAGGGTATTATCCAATTTATTCATGTGTTGTCTTGTTCTAGTTCTGTTTACATTTGAGCTCACGGACTTACTCTTGCAGTGAGTACTGTCCTGACCAAGTATTTCTGTGTAGGTGCACAAGCGTGGTGCCGTAGGCAGATCTATTGACATCAACCGATATTCTGGCTATGACGAACTGAAACATGACATTGCCCGGATGTTTGGTATTGAGGGGCAGCTAGGTGATCAAAATAGAGTTGGCTGGAAACTGGTATATGAAGATCACGAGAAGGATGTCTTACTAGTTGGTGATGACCCATGGGAGTAAGTCAAGCTCCATAAGCTCGTTTTTCGTTTGCCCTTACGAAACTAATTACTAGAAGATTAGATTGATCATCGGCATTGGATTTGAGTGAACATAATTTTGGGATATTTCGTTTTATGCTTCACTCTTTGGTTGCCAAGTTAGTTTGATAAATAGAATGATAGTCTTAGGATATTTTCTAACTTCAACAAAAGTATTTACATGTCAACAGATGTAAAGAAACTAGAAAGTCTAAAATCAATTCTTTAGCAGCTACTGGAGCAATTTCTTTGCTTATTGCATTTTTTCTGCATTGTTTTCACCTGATTGACAAAAAAGAGACCACATTCTCTCCAAACTTCAATCTTTAATGTTTATTTGTTACTCTCCTAGTCTAGCTTTCCATGCTATTCCGATGAAAGAAAATATTGGTGGCTTTACATGTGCAGGGATTTTGTGAATTGTGTACGGTGCATCAGGATTCTTTCTCCACAGGAAGAGATGCAAATGAGATTGGTTGGTGACTTCGGAGTCGGAGACAGCTTTCTACCCAACCAAGCGTGCAGCAGCTCAGATGGGGGTCAACCCTGGAGGGTCACCAGTGACTAGAAATTTATGGAACAGTTCAGACAGGGCAGCCGGTTTGAATGACCACTTTAGCTGTTCGCACCACGAGATCGGTATTTTTATCTGCTAGTCTCGTGATATTGAGAAGGATGATAGACGAACATAACTTTAGGCTCTGAATTTTCAAGCTTAGAGTAAACTTATCAATGCAGCAGTTCATGAAAACATGAACATAAAGAAAAATTGTGCTGGGACTTGGGAGTGCAGTGGAAGCTTCTCCAGCATATGTACTGCATAGTTGCATAGTCTTGTAGATATGCTACTCTCTTGTATTTTGACAGCCCTACAATATCTACATATATAGTTACCCATATATTTCTACTACGATGTTATCTGTTTTTCTTGTAAGCTATAACACGGGGGCTGTCAGATATCACTACCTGTAATTTGCTACAGATCTAAATGGGGAAGAAATCACTTCACATGTTTCCTTGTTCATGAACCCTGTGTGCCCTGTGATTGATCTGCATACTGCTCCCTTTTTGTCCCATGACATACTGGTTTACCTCGATTGATAACGATGTGATCTGGGACAGAACCTCGGTGACTGATAACGATGTGACCCGGGATAGAACCTCGGTGACGCTTTGCAGGGGTTTGGTTGGGTAGTTCCTCCTCGATCACAGCAAGAAGGGCCATTTCTTTCTCGACATCATCGTCACTTGAACCGAACCACTACAACTAACTACTTGAAGCAAAAGGGTCTGGATTCATTTTACAATTAAGAGTGAATGCAATGTGGGATGAAATGAAATGAAGAGTAGCCTGTCCTTTTTTATAGTTGGCCAACTTGAGCTTCTCCTGGGGAAGCTATTGGTGAAGTATGGCTTCTCCTAGAAGGAAGCTTATCATGGAAGAATTTTATACACATGTCATAGTCCTTCTTGCGGAAACTTAAATTTTTACAAGACCGGTTGCCCATATTTTTAGTATTCTACTACATTATTTAAAGACCTATTTAAGTTACATTGTACCCTTGTATACTTGCCATTGCCAAATGTGACACTAAAATAATATGCATATTTTTTTAAAAAAAACGTCGAACAAAGTTATAAATACACCGATAAAAAACACTATACATGGTCGTACAGGTATTCAACACTAATTGACGGAATAAAATTTTACAATCTTTTATAATATTTAATCGCATCTTGCCCAAAATACCATACACCGAAATATGCAAAAATACATCCTAGTATAAATACGATATGTGATATGGCAGTTATAAAAGAATGTTAAAATATGTAGGTTGGGAATGGAAGGGAATGTGGGAAGAAATTATGTTGGAGAGCAGATCTGTGAAGGGAATGAAGTCTGAGAAGAAAATATCTTTACAACTCTCGATTGATTGGAGGGAATAAAAAGAAAATAATGGGAATGGGAAGATATGGGTTGTAAATTCCTTTAATTGTTTGAAGGGAATTGACAGAGGAAATGAGAATTTACCACTTAAAGGAAGGGAATTCAATTCCCTGATGGAGTCATCGAATTGAATTCCCACCCACTTCCCCTTCCCTTTCCCATTCCCATTCCCATTCCTTTAAAATGCCAATCACGCCTTTAGAGGTGTTGAAGGGGATGGAGGGAAGAAAACATTTGGAGATGGTCTTAGGCTGATCTAAATCCGTAACAAATGAAATAGAATAAAGGAAAATGTAGGTCAACAATGGAAAAGAGCCGTGATAATGGCTGGGCTAGGCAACCTAATAAAAGCTAACAGGGTAGAACGATGAACCGAAGAGAAGGGGGAAAAAATTCTATGCGGCTCGACCACAGCGCTCGATGGCGCGGCCTGACCGCAGATGCGCGACGCGTGGCTCGGCGAATCTCAACGCAGCGGAGCCTTCTTCCCCGTCGTCTCCCGCGCTTCTCCCTTCCCTGTCCCTAACCCTAAACGTGTCGACACCTCGTCGTTCTCCGTCGTCTTCCGCCGGCGCTGGTGCCTCCTCGTCCTCTATCGTCTTCCATCGGCGGCGCTGCCTCATCGTCCTCCGCCGTCTTCCGTCGGCCGCTCGCTCTCTCCCATGACGTCGTACTCCCCGGCCGCCCCTCCACATGCGCCATGGAACTGTCGCCCCTCACTAGGGGTGGGCATTCGGTTTTTTTGGTATTTCGGTTCAGTATTTTCGGTATAAAAAAATTCGGTATATAATGGCTACCAAAATTTCTGGGAAAAATTTTACTACCGAAACTGAATATATCGAATTAATTTGGTTCGGTAGTTTGATGTTACCAAAGTTACCCACAAATAGGCACCTAATCCCCAAAAGAAGAATGTGTATCAGAGTATGGATCGAAGCTTGTAGAAGAGAGATTCCAACCTGAGGTAAGCCCGACGCAGCCGGCATTGAGCTCCTTCCCCTTATTCACCGCCGCGTCACAGGGGTGAAGTGAGACGGCAATGTTGCTCTTGTTGGGTACGCCGTATGGGGGGAGGCGACAGGGAGGAGGGGCGATCCGGGTAGCCAGAGAGGCGACGGGGGAGCCGGGGAGGCGATGGGGAGGAGGCGCGGCATGGAGTTGGTGGCCAACAGCTGGCGCTGGAGAAGTGGAGAGGGAGAGAGGGTTTGGAGGCGACGAGGCAGTCGGTTGGGCCGCTGGACTCGTGGTGGAGAGTGGAGGAGCGATGGGTGGATGGAGCCATGGGCCGCTGCGCTAGGCCGTTCATGGTTTGAGGAGGACGGAGGCCCAAAACAATTAAGTGAGGATTGATAGTTTTGGTATTTCGGTTTTTGGCGAGCTGATACCGATACCGAACCGAAAAACCAAAATTCTTGGAAATCGCTACTGAAATTAATTTCGATAAATGATATACATGGCCATCGAATTGAATGGGATTAAACAAGGTGCCTGAAGATGCTTCATGAGCTGGTGTTGGCACTACACAAAATGGTAGACAAAATGGAACCGCCACAAAACCACCTTTGAATAGGGAATATATTGATTCAGAAATTCAATGCCCTTCCAATATTTAACAATCACAACTTGTATGTGCACATTTTATAAGGCCTTGGTCTTTGAACATGTAGCTTTCATAATAAAAAAGCTTCATAACACAAGATCAATTCACCCATAACATGAATTCTGCTCATGCTGTATTGATTCTATCCGCTCATGTTTAATTAGGACATGTTCCACTTAATCTGGTTGGTGCTCTGTTTTTATGGGACTTAAAAAGAACAAGCTATAGATAACAATCATTGGTTTATAGTAGATAACAACAGCTAGTCTGAAGCATACATATTTTAGTCTGAAGCATATACAAGTGCTACCATTCAGTCTGAAGCATGCACATTTGATCAAATGGGAGCACAATGAAGTGGCAGCATACAAAATACATAAGAGTCAAAGAGTGCTTTCAAGTAGCACATAAGAGTGCACAATTAAGTGGCAGCGTACAAAATACAAAATGGATCTCGTTCAGAACTGGTTCTTTCATTACAAAAAATGTAACTAAGTCTCATACACAATCTGAATGTCATAGTTAAAAAATCTTGCTTTATGCAAGCTATACAATTCAGGCATATACTAAAAATCTCATGCCAAAATCCAAATAAAAATCTGAATACATAACAAAATACATCGAGAAATACAAAAAAAACACCAAAATCTCATGCTACATCTCATTCAGAATCTACATGTGACCTTAAATATCGGATGCGAGAAGAGCGTACTGAGATGGTGAAGCAATCCAAAGAATATTGGGAATCCCAGGCGATGCTTTCTATGGGGGTCTGAATTCAGATGTTACCAGCTTAGCCATTCATTGCTTGCATTGGTATTTAGACTGATAATCAAGAAGATGAGACCCTCAAATCTCAAGCATTAAGCATCATGTAGGAAGATCTGATTTTATTAACGGGTAGCCTGCTACCAGGTAGCTATCAAGGAGAGCTATTTTGGTATAGGAGAGAACACAGCTGATGTTATTTTTTTTGAGCTGCTGGATAAGCAAGAAAATTACATTGCATATTTGCTACTGTTGTCAACCGGGTTCAGATCTGGAAATGGAACGATGCAATCGCAATTTATTTGTTGTAAACAAGGATTTGGCCATTGATCACCCAGTACGTACATACATACATCATACATGTTGACATCCACACATCCCATGTTCATACTGGACACAACGAACGCACAGTTCTCAGATAGAAACCTCGGAATCGGAGCTCCTCGTCACGGCAACCATGCCGGAACCGGCGATCTGGGAGCCGCGTCGATCGCGCCCAAGCGAACCCAACGCATGGACGACGGCACCAAAGAAGAGAGAGACAGCATGATCGAGTGATTATTTACCTGTATCGTCGGCGACGGCGGCAGCTACAGGATCGGTTGGATAGAGATCCAATTTTAGGGACTACTGTTGGAGACAAGCATTTTATAGGGGATGAATTTTTTTAGAGGATCCCCTATATCAAGCTATAGGGGATCAAATTTAAGGGGTCTTGTTGGAGCCAGCCTAAGCTCGGCGCAGCCAGCTAGCCCGAGGAGTGCCGGCGTTGAGCTCCTTCCCCTTATTCACCACCGCGTCATAGGGGTGAGGTGAGGCGGCAGCGTTGCTCTTGTTGGGGACGCCGTACGGGGGGAGGCGATAGGGAGGAGGGGGCGATCCGGGGAGCCTGAGAGGCGACGGGGGAGCCGGGGAGGCGATGGGGAGGAGGCGCGGCATGGAGTTGGAGGCTAGAGGCTGGCGCTGAAGAAGTGGAGAGGGAGCGACGGTTTGGAGGCGACGAGGCAGCCGGTTGGGCTGCTGGACTCGTGGTGGAGAGTGGAGGAGTGATGGGTGGATGGAGCCATGGGCCGCTGCGCCGGGCCGTTCGTGGTTTGAGGAGGATGGAGGCCCAAAACAATTGAGGATCGGTAGTTTTGGTATTTCGGTTTTTGGCGAGCTGATACCGATACCGAACCGAAAAACAAAGATTCCTGAAAATCGCTACCGAAATTAATACCGAAAACCGAAATAACCGATTATTTTGGTATTTTCGGTTCGGTTTTTCGATTTCAGGATTTTTTTTCCCACCCCTACCCCTCACCGAGCCCCCACCACCTGTGCCATGGACGAACTGCCGCTGTGCAGTGCCGAGGAGCCGCCGCCTCTTTGCAGCACCATGGAGGCGCCGCCTGTGTGCTCCACTGAGGGCATTGTTGTTGCCCCTGCTGTTGTTGTGTATTTTGGAACATATTCAGATTTTTTTTATTTAGATTTTGGCATGAGATTGAGGTAGATCAATGTTTGCTAGGCTTGTGAGATTTGAGATGATGATTCCTTCCTGTATCTTGTGTATGAGTTGCTCCTGTGTATTACTGCCTGTGTGCTTGAGGTGATTCCTAGAAGCAAATACCATGAGATTTTCACAGTCGATTGTTGCTGTAACAAAGAATGTTTGTTTTTAGCAGCAGCAATAACACTAGCATGCTGTATTTTTAAGAGTCAGGCTGATCACAGATGTGTTTTCTTTCCCCCTTTTCTTTTCAATGCTTGCCGAAAACAATTCATGAACAGCTACCTTGCAGTTGGGCTGCTCTCTTCATTCGTAAATGATATACATGGCCATCAAATTGAATGGGATTAAACAAGGTGCCTGAAGATGCTTCGTGAGCTGGTGTTGGCACTACACGAAATGGTAGACAAAATGGAACCGCCACAAAACCACCTTTGAATAGGGAATATATTGATTCAAAAATTCAATGCCCTTCCAATATTTAACAATCACAACTTGTATGTGCACATTTTATAAGGCCTTGGTCTTTGAACATGTAGCTTTCATAATAAAAAAGCTTCATAACACAAGATCAATTCACCCATAACATGAATTCTGCTCATGCTGTATTGATTCTATCCGCTCATGTTTAATTAGGACATGTTCCACTTAATCTGGTTGGTGCTCTGGTTTTATGGGACTTAGAAAGAACAAGGTATAGATAACAATCATCAATTTATAGATAACAACAGCTAGTCTGAAGCATACACATTTCAGTCTGAAGCATATACAAGAGTGACCATTCAGTCCGAAGCATGCACATTTGATCAGATGGGAGCACAATGAAGTGGCAGCATACAAAATACATAAGAGTCAAAGAGTGCTTTCAAGTAGCACATAAGAGTGCACAATTAAGTGGCAGCGTACAAAATACAAAATGGATCTCGTTCAGAACTGGTTCTTTCATTACAAAAAATGTAACTAAGTCTCATACACAATCTGAATGTCATAGTTAAAAAATCTTGCTTCATGCAAGCTATACAATTCAGGCATAAACTAAAAATCTCATGCCAAAATCCGAATAAAAATCTGAATACATGCCAAAATACATTAAGAAATACAAAAAATACATCAAAATCGCATGCTACCTCTCATTCAGAATCTATGTATGACCTTAGATATCCATTTCTCGGTACACACATCCGAAGAATGGCCTGAAATATGCACTAGAACTGCATCTCTTGAGCTCGCGACCAACGAATTTTGGGGGGAAGGGAGATTCGCGTGGCCACGCGTTGCCCATCGAAGGCAGGTCCGCACGAGCCGCATAGATTTTTTTTCGAAAATTTTTACTGTTTGCCCATAAAAAATCACGCAAACAAAAAAATACCCAAACTTTACGGCCAATTGCAAAAATGCCCCTAGGTGCCTCGGGTGAGAGCGCCATAAAGGACAGGGCGCTACGGCGCAGGGCGCCAAGGGGGTAGGCGCCCTCGCCCAGGGCGCCCTGCCACTAGGCGCTCCCGCCCAGGGCGCCTTGCCCCTAGGCGCCCCCACCTAGGGCGCCAAGGGCTAGCCCCTCCCCCCTCCAGGCGCTCCTCATTTTCGTCCGCATTCACCTCGGATTTCTTTCCGCTGCACATCCCGAGACGATTTTCGTCCGCATTGGCCTCGGATTCGTTCCCGCTGCACATCCTGAGACGATTTAAAGCGCCATCACATCTTGCCTGCCACGAAGGAGTTTAGTACTACGCGCGCATGGGAGGTGAGCATTGTACTCGGCTATAAATACGTGAACGCTCGCTAGTCGATTTGCAGGCAAGATATTTCGGCAGTGAAACTTAGAGACAATAGGAAGAAGTGACTTTTTTTAAACAAAGTGTTCGAGGGTATGGCGTTCCCCAAGCACCGTCCCTCTCTCTTCCAGCAGAGATCCCGTTTGGCGTAGATGTGGAAAAATGTTTGTGTGGGCATCCCTGTCGCTTGAGAAAGTCATACGAACTGTCATACACCTTCGGACGTAGGTACTGATCATGCGCAAAACTTGCGTTCCATCCGTCTGAAGAGATGCGGCTGAAAGGAAAACGCCCGGTGAGTTTACTTTATTTTGTCCATCATTGTCGGCTTACATATTTTTTAACACATTGACATGATGTTCTCAAAATTGTTAGCCTCCATTATGCGAGTTTGTGCAGTATCTCGACATGGAGCAGACACCCGAGATGAAGGAGGACCTCGCGCTACACATGAGGATTGAAGAATCTGGACGCGAGTATGATCAGAGGCGTGCCGCTGAGGAAGAGAGGCGCCAGGAGAGGGAGATCGAACTACATAAACAACGTGGGCGTGCAAGCCGAGAGGCTAAGGCGGAACATGACCGCCAAGCCTGTGCTCATGAGACTGAACGTGAGGCCAAGTGACATAGTGCGGCAAGAGCTCGTGAAGCAGGTGCTTCAGCTGAAGCACTAAGGAAGGAAAAATATCCTCGAAGGACGCAATAAATTGTTCACTTGTGTAAGTAAAATGTATCATTTGAAATTTTCAAAAAAGATGCTCGATCGGTAACCTTGCATGCAACATGTAATTTAAATTTTTGTAATGCATTAGTGCTAACACAGCAGTACGATTAATCTACATTGCGGACCCCACTAATTCCTTCCTCCCAATGTGCTCATTGAACATTGGTAGCTTCTCATTGTATGATAGATTCAATTAGCACATGGGGAAGAAAGGAATCAGTAGGATCAACAATACAGATACTCCGCGAGGTTTATCCGCACGTGACATCCGGTATCTGCGAGTAGAGATGCAGAGTTTTTAGTAAACAAAAAGAGAAATAAATGCATTATAATAGTTAAGGAAAGAAACAATTTGTGCTCGTCACTACTATTGCGGTCTCGGCACGAGAGTTTGAGGGTGCAGGACGAAGAGACTTGGTTGGCAAACGTTACTAGGGGGTATTTATAGACCCCCTTCAAGTCACGTCACTTTCTGCGACAGTGGCCACCGACGGAGAGAGAAAGGGGGTGGGATTCGTCATGCCACGTTCTGCGGCAGTGGCCACCGACGGAAAGAGAAAGGGGGTGGGCTTCAAGTCACGTCACTTTCTGGAGCAGTGGCTACCGACGGAGAGAGAAATGGGGTAGGCTTGAAGTCACGTCACTTTTTGTGGCAGTGGCCACGGACGGAGAGAGAAAGGGGGTGGGATTGAAAGCGACCCTAGGGGAGGACGCCATTGTTGCTATTTTTCATGCTACGTTACGACAGGGTCGTATCATGTTAATCATAATGATTTATTATGTAATCACCGGTTATGAAAACCATAAAATTTCACGGTGACAACTGGACATGATAGCACAAGGTGAAATGACCCTCCGTTTTTTGTGACTTCGATCGAAATACAAGTACGTGTGAATTTAAGGCATTTGATCTGGAAAATGACATAGACAAATACACCATCGAAGTACTGCATGAATGGTTTTGTATGAAGTCTGAGTCTTCGAGGTGCCCGTACTCCCTTCGAAATTTCTTTCGTTTGTAGCGCACTAGTTCGTTCGGACTGTCGGGGTAGTGATATCCACAAAGACATGTAAAATTGATGCATGGGGGTTCACCTCAAATTGTGGGTCAAGAACTAATTGTCTTCGCTGCCCCTCTGTCTACCCTATTTGGACCTTCCATGATATTCCCAGGACCATATTGGATGATAAACGGTAACGTATCCATTTTCTGAAATTAACGAAAAAATTAAGTACTTCATTATTAATACCTATTATGTTAAAATATACCGCTAGTCATTATCCTGCTAAATTAACTAAAAAATTTAAGTGCTTCATTATCAATACCTATTATGTTAAATACTTATTATCCTGCTAAATTATCTATAATGTTATCTGCTATAAGCAATACTTAATTACCCCTAAAATCCACGACGTTAAATAGCCGTATAGTACTAAATTAACTACTATACTATTAGTAATATAATAATAGAATGACTATCCTACCATGGTTTTAAACATAAAACAAGAAAAATAACTATACACCATTATTAAAATAATATTTTCTCACTTACCCGTCAAAGAATAAAGCTCTCTCTACTGTTGAATAATAAAGCTCTCTCTACTGTTGAATGACCTCTCCGCTGCTGCGTGGGAATGGCCGAGGTCTCCTCTGTTGATGGGTGCGAATGCCCAAGCTCTCTTCTGTTGATGGGTTGGAATGCAATGCTGCGAGTGAGAATGGGTGAGAATAAAGGCAAAAGACGGGCTGAGGGGCTTATATATGCGCGGATTCCCCCCTTGGTGCCCTCGCTGGCAGCGCCGTGCCCCCTAGGCGCCCTCGCCGGGAGCGCCTAGCCCCCCTGGCGCCCTAGCCGGGAGTGCCCTGCCCCTTGCCCGCCTGGCCCTACATGCCGCCTAGGCGCTGTCGCCCGTGGCACCTACCCCCTTGGCGCTCTGGGCGGAAGCGCCCACCCCCTTGGCGCCCTGCCCCTTTATAGCGCTCTCACCCGGAGCGTCTAGGGGCATTTTTGCAATTGACCGTAAGGCTTGGGTATTTTTTCGTTTGCGTGATTTTTTATGGGTAAATAGTAAAAATTTTCTTTTTTTTCCCATAGAAGGGAGCTCCATGGCGCGCCGCCGCAAGGCCTAACGGCTAGACGCCGGCGACTGGCCGGTGCGGAGATCGGTGATCGGCGTCCTCTCTTCTCAGTCAGGTGAGGTCACCCTCTCCCAGCCAACAGGGTCATCCAGTATCATCCAATCGCTTCTCCGACCGTCGAGAAAAGCGGAGACCTTTCTTCTTGGTCGTCGCAGCTCCGTCTCCACGCGATGGCGGTGTGCTCGGAGCTGGAGCGCCTGCAGCACATCGCGCCCTCCCGCTTCGTCTCCTTCTCCTTCCCCAACCCTCTCCTCCACGACGCCTCCAACCCTTACGGCGACGGCGCGGGGTTCCTCCGGGTGGCCGTTCTTGATTCTCCTCTCCCCGCCCCGCCCCCGCGGACGGCAGCGATGCTTGTCCCCGCCGGCCGGCACCGCGACTGGATCTTCTCCACCCACGCCGGGCAGCTCCACCTCCTCCTCGCCTCCCAGCCCCAGTGCCGGCTCTCTCGCCTCATACTCGTCGGCCCCGGGCTCGCCGCGCCTTCTCCCCGGGTCGTTTCTTGCCGCGCCCGCCCGGATCCGGATCCTGCGCACGCGCGGCTTCTCCCGCTCCTCCTGGCCCTCTGCCCCAGGGCTGCGTTTGGGGGCAATGCCATCCCTGATGTCCCCTTGCTTTGCTTCCATGATGACCTCATTCGGATTGCTCCTGTCAAGATTGTCACTGGTCCTGTGGTTGGTGAAATGCTTGTTGAGGATGTGGCGGTCGACCGCGCTCCGGGTCCAATGGAGTTGCGCCGACGGTTGCGCTTCAAGCGCATGCCCTGCCTTGTGCAGACCGAGATGCGCCTTGTCCGGCAGTCGTCTTCTGTTGCTTCTTCCTTATTGGAAACATTGGAGGAGGAGGAGGAGGGGGCAGTTGGTTCGTTACAGCCCAAGGTGGGAGGATTGTTAGTCCAGCCTTACCTCCAGGCCATGGTTGCTGGACTTGCAGTGATTGTCTCGTCTGTGGAGAAGAGTATTCAATCTGGTGCAAGGCCAAGGTGTCTTTGTGCTGGCGTCGGTGGTGGAGCTCTTCCCATGTCCATAAGAGTGGGACTTTGCTTCGATGTACTAGGCGTGGAGGCTGATTGTGCTGTCCTAGATGTTGCGAGGAGCCATTTTGGGTTGGTGGAGGATGAGTACCTTCATTTGCGTGTTGGCGATGCTATTCAAATGATTCAGGATTTTGCTCATCAAGGGGAGCCTGATATGAAATTCAGTGCAATTATGGTGGATCTTGATTCCTCCGATGCTATGTGTGGTGTCAGTGCGCCACCATTGGAGATGACCCAAGGAAGCATTCTTCTTGCTGCACGCACAATCCTACATCACCATGGAGTTCTGATACTGAATGTAATCCCTCCTCCCACAGATGGATCCTTCTACAAAGGTCTTATTGATGTTCTTCATCAAGTTTTCTGTGAGTTGTATGAAATAGATGTTGGTAATGGCGAAAATTTTGTTCTTATTGCCACAGTATCACCAATTGAAACCACCCTCCCTGATAATTCAGCACACTTTCTGACAGAATTGAGAACAATTGCTGGGAATTTTTTGGAAGATATAAGGAAAATTTGACATTCAAGTCCTAATTTTTTGCTGTTTGAAGTACCCTCAAGAGTGGCTGATCGGAAATTATGTATTATTGGTTCTTTATACATAGTGCTGATTCCATGGATACATTAGGATTTGACTCGACAGTACTGTTCTGATATCAAATCGAGAGAAATCATTGAGCACTTCCATTGGCATGTCTGTTGCAGATACCTCGGATATTTTCGATGAATATATCTTTTAACTGGACAGGTAGTTGAGCAGCCTAATATGTTCCCAAGCTGGGTACTGTAGTGGCAGAGACAAATCTAGAATAAAAGATGAGGTTACCGCATATCAAAGATCTGCTGAATGCAGAGCTGCTGTAAGTTCATTGCCAATCCAAGGCAAACGATATGTCACAACTTAGGTCACACAGTTCAGAGTACAAGGAGATTAGCTCAAGTTGATCCAATGTCCTCTTAACCTTCATGTACGGAAAGAGTTTTCTGCCCTTCCAAACATCATCTGACAGTAAGATTGTCGTCAACACATTACAAGACCCTGCAATGTTCAAATACATTTTGTATGCCAGAATTATTATCAAAAGAACATTAAAATTGGTATTTAGATTTTAGCTCTTGACAATTTATTCGAAACTGCAATTCTGTGCCATTCCTTTAATCGGTAATTTTGTTTTGGTGTTAATAAAACGTTATGGTATATACTGGCATTTAACAGTTACATGACCTCGCATTGTGAATCAACTAATTTTTAAATGCTCCAAACTGAGTCTTGTTAAGAATCCATTGTACACCAAATATCTTACTTTGTAATTTTTACTGGTTAAATTTTGTTCCATCATTTTCTTAAGGTTTTGTTGTTCACTATAACATCTTTAACATTTTTTTTCCTGAGAACAGTCAATAAGCCCATCTTAATGTTGAAGCACATATGAAGTTGACCATTTTAATGCTGTCAGTTTGGCACTCACAGTGCTGAGAAGGAACGCATCCTGCCTATATGTATTTTGGGATTAACTTTTATCCATGTCTTGGTTGAGTAACACCATTCATTGGTTGACAGGTCAGCATCTCAGTCCCTTGGATAAACAGCATTCTCATGGTTACCTGCTGCGATGTTTTGAAGAAGTATATGAAGCAATTAAGCTCTGAACCATACGGAGCAAAAAAACTTTAATGAAAAAAATGCTGAAACATGAGCAAATGATTTCATCAAGCGAGAGTTTACAGTTCACCTTGTAAAATAGGGTCTACTTGCCTGCTACCTGTAGACAAGTTCACCAGGATGTACTGCTGACACATTACAGATATAATTTTGTTAAATGGTCAATTATCAAGAAGGAACATAAATTAGAGATGACTGCAAGATCAAACTTGTTGAAAAGTCTCATATGCTGACTGACTTGAAGGGTTACAAGTAAACGAGACAACTTGAATGGATGCCATTGTTTTGTTTTCATGATTAATCCGCAGATCGTGACATTTGGCATTTGACACAGATAGCCTACGTCCATCGCTGTGTGAGACCTTCCATGTGCTATTCAGATAGGATACATCTGTTTACGTCGAGTTTCTACTGATCTCTTGCCAATTTCATGCCAAAATCTACTATTTGCTAAACCGCCTGAACGTTCACCGTATGTTCATATCCTGAACAGAGATTCTTCTATTTTCACTTTACCTCTGAGACTTACCATCCATTGTCATCCTTAACCTTCCACTCTATATTCATCGCAACGCTGATCGGCAGTGACCAATGGCCGGCTAAACCTTTAGCTCTCGGCCATGGAAAAGGTTGATAAGCATTTGGATGTGCTGGCAAAGAAGCATGCTTGGAATGTTTGCAGGCTTGCAGCTGTGGCTGCACTTAAGGGCACGTGTAATCGTACACTCCTAATCCTAAATCCTGGTCCCAAACTGTAGTAGTAGTGTTGAAGTAAAATACAAGCCAGGGAAAATGTAACGGTAGTGTTAAAGTAAAATATAAAGAGGAAAAATGTAAAGATTATATAGAGGTTATCAAGATAAACGATAGGATAGTGATGAATATATAGTGCCGAAATAGGGTTAGAATATGGACAAGCAGCATGGAGATGATAAAAGTGTTTTGGTTCAACTAAGTTTCTTTTTTTTTTTAACTAATGGATAACAGCTCTGCTATTTTATTTTAAAGGAAGAGAGTGCGGACACTGGCTCAAAGGAGGGCAATTATCACAACAGTCACTTCAAAGAGTAGCCAACACGACCTTCGTTAGAGCCCCCAACACCCTAGGAGCCAAGTATTAGGAGCCTACTCCTTAAGAGAGAAGAATACAACCATCATCACCACTACCAACATTGGTAATAATATGCAGACTTGAATATATTAACACCTAGAAAAGAGACAACAACACTTAATGTTGCACAAATTGAGCATGCAAGCATTTGGAAAGAAGAGGGAGCGATACTCCCTGGCGTGCCGCAATGGTCTCCTTATTTATTTTTTAAAGGAGACTAACCGTCCAGTGTCAATAGTCATCCAAAAATTGGACGCTTGTTCCAACAATTTACTTCGCTTGTTCCCATATTACACTCTGCAACAAGTGAAAATGTACTAGTGGAACATGCACATTGAATTAATGTACAAAGTAAAATGTGTTGTTGGAAGATGCACTTTGAACTACAGGAACAAATCAAATGGATTGAATTGCAGGGTCAAATTGGACGTGTTATATCAAAATGGAATATACACATTGAATTAATGGAACAAGTGAAATGTACCATTGGAACGTGCACTTTAAATTACTAGGACAAATTAAATGAATTGAACTACAAGACCAAAAGAAGTCTGTTATAGGAAACTAGAACATGCACATTGAACTAGTATAACAAGTGAAATGTATTGGTGGAACATACACTTTGAAGTACTAAAACAAATCACTTGCATTAGCTATGGTGGGTTGAGCTGAAGCGTGCGTGTGGTGGCTGGCCGGACCGAAGGGTCCAATCATTTCGGACGCAATTCCATTTTTTAAAATATGGTACTAAAGAAAATTACGAAGAAGATTGTTGGTGATTGATGAGTAGCCCATCCCGAGATGGGCCTTGGGCCGATTCCGTACCGGCCCACCGGCCACCGCACGTACAGAAGGTCCAAAAGGCCTCCTCTGGCCGTACTAAAGAAAGCGTCTAGCCCGCCAGAGTCTCCCCCAGGCTTGACCTGGTCAACCGTGCCTCCCTGAGTCCCGCCAGGAGCGTGGCGCACCCCCAGGCTCTCCTTAGCCTGGGAGAGGGTCCCGCAGGTAGTCCGCCTGTCCGCGAACGCGTGGCGACAACTGTCATGTCCCACCAAACTTTCCCCGGCCTTGACCGGAATGAACTGTATCTCTCCGGGAATCCGCAGCCCGGGGAGAAGCGCGCGGGCAGCTCGATTTGTCGTTTGCCCCTTTGGCAGGCGGCGACGGTTGTTACGCTAGGCGATGCCCCCAACGGGTAACGCGAGGCTGGCCCGGTCCAGTCAATGCTATATTGGGATAAAGGGAAAGTGCTTTCTCTCTAAAGCATGCTTCTCCCTCATATCGGCATCCCAAGACAAACACGTGTCCAGTACTAACCTGATCAGTTTCTCCCTGCAGGCTCCGGACCAGACAGAGCCCCGAAATAAGACAAGGGCACCGCCACTAAAGCAAGAACGGGCGCGGGGCCCGCCGCATCAGCTCAAGGCGACCCACCGCGTCTATAAAAGGAAGGGCCTCGGATCTGTTCGAGGCCAGGTGGAATAGCGTAACACGCGACATACTCATCTGAAGCTTCCTTAGCAGTATCCATAGTCCTTAACCACCTCAGTATCCGAAGCTCCTGTAAGCTCAGGATCAATGCCTTCAAGCCCGGTCTCGGCACCCTTTGTACTGTTTTTCACCATATAATCAACAAGGCTAGAGTCGAGCTATTACCCGGCAGTGGGGGCTCGAACCAGGGTAAATCACTTGTGTCTTCACGGTTTGTATTGCTCTTCTCTCTTTCTCTCCCTCTTCCTCGCCGTACAAAGGATCCGTACTCAGATCGCCAAATCGCACCAGGCTTAGTCCGGGAAGATCGCGTGGCCTAAGCCCCCACAGGATCGGCCGCCGCCTCGGGCTGCTGAGAAGTGTGGTCGTTGGGCCTCACACCAACTACAAATTCGTCTGCCGATCCGTGGACCCGCTGCCCTTCAGGGGCGCGTTTCCCAGACACCGACAGCTGGCGCCACCGTGGGGCCCATGACCAGCCCTCAGCACTCCGTTTCCTCGGACATGCCTGAGATTCCGAGCAGCGACGAGGTCATGGACCTCGAGTTCGATGAGTGTGATGATCTGGACGACTTGGTCCCATCGTACGAAGGCTGGCGAGAGGAGTACCTCGCCGAAGCCGGGGCTGATGAGATGGAGGTTGACACCTCTCTCGCCCCAGGGGCAGATCTTCGCCCCGAGGAGTCGCTCCCTAAGCTGAACCCCTCTGTCACCCACGTCAGCGAGACTCCCATGGAGTTCGAGCTGCTTGGTGACTCCGCCGCTTCCACTGGCGACACCGGGACGTTTCCCCTGGCCTCGCGCACGTCTCGCTGCGTCTTCGCGGCCACGGCCGACGATGACGCCGGGAATGAGGAGGCCCAGGAGCAGCTGCGCCCCCGCGCTGTAGCCCGGGACTTCTTCAACGATGTCGTCCGCCGCATCATGGATGTTATCTGCCGCGAGGACAGCCGCCAGCGCACCTCGCCGGGCCGCCGGCCGGTCGACTCTCTCATTGAGACGATGACCAACCCGCTCCTGCGCAGCCAACAGAAGGCGCGCGCCATAGCCACGGTCGTCCGCGACCTGGAAAAGGATCCCCGTGGCTTCACCATGGCGAACCTGGGTCCAGCCATCGCCGAAGGCCTCGGTGCCATCACCTGCGGCATCGCCCGTCACGAGGAGCAAAACGGCGGCGGACGCTCGGACATCTGGCGCGCGGACCGCTTCGGCCACAGCGGCACTCAAAACCGCTCTCGCCGCAACTGCAACCGCTCGCGCCCAACCCAGACGGCCTCCTCCGCCGGAGGTTCGTCACGTGCCCCAGGCAGAGTGTTTTCCCGCCTAGGCCCGCTTCGGGATGCCTCTCCCCCGAAGGCCGCGCCGGGGTGCCCAGCTTTCTCCCGCGCTCTCCGTGAGGCGCCCTGGCCGCCGAGGTTCAAACCTAGGCCAGTTGAGAAGTTCGACGGGAGTAAAAACCCCGAGGAGTTCCTGTCCATCTACACCACCGCCATCCAGGCCATGGGGGGAAACAAGGCCATCTTGGTCAACTACTTTCCCACCGTGCTTGAGGGCATGGCCCGATCCTGGCTGTTCAACCAGCGGCCTGGTTCTATCCGCAGCTGGGCCCAGCTGCAGGATGCCCTCCGCACGAGCTTCCAGGGGAGTTACGCCCGCTCTAGGCGTCCCCAGGACCTCAAGCTTGTGGTGCAGCGAGACGATAAAAGTCTCCAGGACTTTGCGTGCCGCTTCGTCAGAGCCTGCAACACAATCCCCTGCATCTCAGATGAAGCCCATTATTGAGGCCTTCAAGGACAGTGTGAGGGACCGGCGCTACACCGAGGACCTTGAGCTCCACTCGGTCAATACCGCGAGTGAGCTTTTCCGCACCACGGCCCTCTACGTCAATGCCTCCAAGGTGGTTGAGCACAAAAGGGGTCGTGCGAAGAAAAAGGCCAAGGTCGGCGACGGCCTGGGCAAGGCCGAGGCGGACAAGAAGAAGAAGCGGCCGGAGCAGCCCGCCAAGTTCATCGCCGCCGTCGAGCCCGACCAACCCGAGTGCCCACCTCCGCAGCTTCCTCCGCCGGTGCGCCCGCCGCAGCAACAACCGCAACGACCTCCCCAGGCCGGAGGTAGGCCGCGCGGTGGCCAGGGGCCTCCTTAGGGCCGGCCTCCCCGTCCACAGCAGCAGAACAGAGGTGAGGACCCGTTCCATGACCCCAGTCTCTTCTGCCTCCTCCACCAGCGCCCCGGCCATGACCTGCGCAACCGCCGCATGTGGGCCCGCCTGTTGGAGGACTTCTACGCTGGCCGCGGTCCCATGCCCGAGCTACCTGAGGGCACGGCCGCGGTGCCTCCTCCCCAGGGCGGCCAGGACCAGGGCTTCCCTGAAGCCCGCGGCCATGTCGTCGTCATCTTCGGCGGCACGTCGGCCTACAGCTCCCGCCACGAGCTAAAGGCCGCATCTCGCGAGGTCCTTCACATCTCCCGCGGCGGAGTCCTTGCCTTGGTCCAGCCAGGCCATCACCTTTTTGGTGACAGACTGCCCGACCGGGCTGTCCAAGCCGTAGCGCCTCCCGCTGGTCCTGTGCCCCACCATCGGCAACACCCAAGTTGACCGCGTCCTCGTGGACAACGGGAGCTCGCTGGACATCATCACGGTGCGCGTTCTGGGCCTCATGCATGTCCCGCGCTCCAAGATCTGGGACATCACTGTCCACTTCCACGGATCGTCCTAGGGTCGTCCCTCCGCCCCGTCGGGCAAGTCGTGCTGCCCGTGACATTTGGCTCCTCTGCCAACTTTCGGACGGAGTACATCACCTTCGAGGTGGTGGAAATCGAGCTCCCCTACAACGCCATCTTGGGCCGCCCCGCGCTCTCCAAGTTCATGGCGGTCTCCGACCACGCCAACCATTGCCTGAAGATGCCGGCGCCAAAGGGAGTCATCACCATCCGGGGGAACCACAAGACGATCCTCGACTGCGACGAGACAGCGCTGGCCATGGTAGGCCAGCTCTCTATCCGTGGAGCCCACCAAAACCATCGTCCTCACGGAGACAGACCCCTCCAAGGTGGTCCATGTGGAGACAAACCTCGAGCCTCAATAGGAACTCAAGCTCATTACCTTTCTTCGGGCTAACAAGGACGCGTTTACATGGGAACCGTCCGATATGCCTGGTGTCCCAAGGGAGGTGATCGAGCACAGGCTAGCTGTCCGGCCTGACAAAAAACCGGTAAGGCAGTGTCAGAGGTGTGTTTCCGACTGGAAGGTCAAGATCATCCAAGATCAGCTCGGCAAGTTACTTCGAGCGGGCTTCATCCGCGAGGTACAGCACTCCGATTGGCTTGCGAACCCAGTCGTAGTCCAGAAGAAGGACGGCAAGTGGCGCATGTGTGTTGACCACCGCGACCTTAATTCCACCTGCCCCAAGGATAACTTCCCCCTTCCACGCATAGATCAGCTAGTTGACGCTACGGCGGATTCAGTCTTAATGAGTTTCCTGGATGCTTATTTCGGTTACCATCAGATTGCGTTGTGTAAAGAGGACGAAGAGAAAACCGCCTTTGTAACGCCTTTCGGCACATTTTGCTATAAGACCATGTCTTTCGGTCTCCGAAATGCTGGCGCTACGTTCCAGCGTCTCATGCAAAAAACTCTCCCTGATCAAATAGGACGCAACGTAGAAGTCTATGTGGACGATATCGTAGTCAAGAGCAAGGACGCCCGTGACCACGTGTCCGACATACGGAAAACCTTGGACAGCCTAGGACAGCACCGGGTAAAGCTAAACCCTGAGAAATGCGTCTTTCGCATCAAGTCCGGCATGCTCCTAGGCTATGTAATCGATGGGGCGAGTATCGGTGCGAACCCCGAGAAGATCGAGGCCATCGAAAAGATGAGGTTGCCGACCTGCGTAAAAGACATCCAGTCCCTCACAGGCAAAATGGCGGCCTTAAGCAATTTCATCTCCCGCCTCGTAGACCGAAGCGCGCCTTTCTGCAAATTGCTCCGCAAGCACGATAGTTTCGAGTGGACTGAGGAGGCTAAGGCCGCGTTTCTGCAGCTGAAGCAGTACCTCGCCTCGCCACCCGTCCTCACCACTCCCAAGCTCAGGGAAGTCCTCCTGTTGTACCTCTCAATGACACCAAACGTCGCAAGCGCGGTGCTGGTAGTGGAACGAGAAGGGAAGCAACAGCCCGTCTACTACGTGAGCGAGGTGTCACCGGACCGAAGGAGCGCTATCCCGACCTTCATAAACTGTGCTATACCTTGCTGATGGCCTTGCGTAAGTTGCGTCACTATTTTCAAGCCCACCAAGTCATTGCCCCAACTACTTACCCGATCAAGGACATTCTCCAAAACCCGGAGGCCACTGGCCGGGTCGCGAAGTGGGGAGTCGAGCTGGGTGAGTTTGACATCCAGTTTGTATCCCGAACCGCGATCAAGGCCCGGCCCTAGCTGATTTCGTTGCAGAGTTGACCAGGCCGGATGAGCAAGAGAAAAGCTCTCCAGGTCAAGATAGGGAAGAAGGTCGGTGGACTCTGTTATTTGACGGTTCACACCAGTCCGGGCGATCAGGATGCGGTCTCGTTCTCATGTCCCCCAACGGAGAGCGACTCCAGCACGTCATACAAATACACTTTGCGGCGACAAACAACGCCGCAGAGTATGAAGCCCTAATTGCGGGCCTAAGAGCATGCGCTGCGCTCGACATTAAACGGCTTGTTGCGAAAGGGGATTCGCAGCTCGTCGTCCGCCAGGTCAGGGAGGAGTTTCAGGCAACTGACGACTCGATGGCGCGGTACCTGGCGGAAGTGAGGAAACTGGAGAAGCGTTTCACGAGTTTCGAAATTAGCTACATTCCCAGGGAAGAGAATGGCGAGGCTGATAAGCTCGCCAAGCTCGGATCCTCGCAAGAACCGGCCCCGCCGGGGGTGCTAGTGCAGCACCTTTTAAAGCCCTCCATTCCCTCCGGAGAGGAGGCAAAGGGGACGTCTGTTACCCCCCAAATCGAGACATCCGGTACTGTCTCATTCCTCGAGCAAAGCACCTCCTGGATGACGCCATTCATCCAGTTCTTGGAGCAGGGGACATTGCCCGAGGACGTTGCTGAGCGTTCCCAGCTGAAAAGGCGAGCCCGAGCTTACCGCCTGCACGGGGGCTTGCTGTACCGAAGGGGTGCTAACGGCGTGCTTTGTAAGTGCGTTACCCAAGAAGAAGGTAAGTACCTTCTGGCCGACATTCACGAGGGCATCTGTGGCGCGCACGCCTCATACAGAACTCTCGTCGGCAAAGCATTTCGCATGGGCTACTACTGGCCCACTGCGATGAGCGACGCAGAAGCCTTAGTTCAGCGCTGCGAAGCTTGCCAGTATCATGCGCGGATGACGCACCAGCCCGCGTATGAGCTGCAAACAATTCCACTGACGTGGCCGTTCGCGGTTTAGGGCATGGACCTCCTAGGACCGTTCCCCAAAGGGCTCGGTGGCAAAACGTACTTGTTCGTAGCCATCGACACCTTCACCAAGTGGATAGAGGCCGAGCCGGTCTCCATTATCACTGCAATTGCCGTGGTACGTTTCTTTCGGAGCATCGTTGCAAGATTTGGTGTGCCCAGCAGAATCATCGCTGATAATGGCACCCAATTCACGAGACGGGAGTTCAACGATTACTGCGAAGATATTGGCATGAAGCTCGCCCTGGCCTCTGTGGCCCACCCACAGAGTAATGGAGCAGCTGAGCGAGCTAACAGACAGTTAGTCCAAGGCATCAAAAAACGAGTCTACGACGTCCTCAAGGCTAAACAACAAGGTTAGGTCGACGAGCTACCGTCAGTCCTCTGGACAGTGCGGACAACGTCCAGCCGGGCTACAGGAGAAACTCCTTTCCGGCTCGTCTATGGCTCGGAGGCCGTCCTCCCAACAAAAATAAGACTAGGATCCGATCGCGTTGACTTCGCCAGCTTCGTGGTCAACAACGAGGAGCGGCAACTTGATCTCGATCTACTTGAGGCGCGCAGTGAGCAATCCTACTCCGGGCTGCTGCCTACCAGCAGACCCTGCGTCGCTACGCGGCACGAAACGCATATTAAAGGACCCTGCAAGTAGGAGACCTGGTTCTACGTCGCATTCAGAACCTCGCGGGCTTCAACAAGCTCAGCCCCAAGTGGGAGAGACCGTACAAAGTAGTCAGCGCGGCACGCACGGGCTCGGTACGTCTTGCTGATAAGGATGGGAACGAACTCCCTAACTTATGGAGCATCTCCCTTCTACGACGATTCTACGCTTAAACAGGTTGTAAGTTTCCTTCATTTCAATTCAATTCAATTCAATTCTAAAAAAAACTCTCCCCCAATCACGAGTCACGCTGGGTCTAGTCACGTCCATCTCAAGCAAGCCCATGGCCAAAATCCGAAGGCTAAGGATAAAGCACTCCGGAGCACTTCTACGACGGGATAAGCCGACATCTCGCACACGAGTAAGGCTCCGCGCAGTGTGGAATTCCCACGGCCTAAGGTACAATAAGCCCACGTCAGATTTGTTTGAATGGCTAATTTGGGCCTCGCAGCGCTCGGGGGCTGAGAGATTTTGCGCCCAGATTTTTTTCTAAGTCCTTAACTTCGCCAAGCCCGCATCGCCGCATGGCCTAACGAAGCTCGGGGGCTGGGGATTTTCGTGAATTTTTTCCTAAGTCTTTAACTTCGCCAAGCCCGCACCATTGCGCGGCCTAACGAAGCTCGGGGGCTAAGAGTTCGTGCGAATTTTTTCTAAGTCACTCTAGTCTTTATACCGCGCCCAACTCCAAGATCGCACTTAAACTTGGCCACGGCCCGGGGGCTGGATGACTAGGCGTACCAAAGCAGAGTTTCAAACCATGTTTTACCCAAATTTCCTAAGTTAGCCTCAGAGCTTCATTACTGTTCATCTAGCTCTCCTATCTTTTGCATTTCAGATTTGCACAGGAAAGAGGAACAAACGAGCTTAACAAGACGGATTCATTAAAGAGGTTGCATTTCACAGGAAGATCTTACAAGAACAAGATTGTACAAAGCAAAAGAAGGCCCAGACATCCTGAACTACAGCAAAAGAGGGCGCCGCGCCACTACAGCTACAGCGGCGCTCAAGTCCTAAAGCTACCTCGCCGCACCTAGCAGCGGCGTTGGCGACGAGTCGGCGGATCCGCAGACTCCGCCGACAGCGACGACGATGATGACGACGGAGTCAACGGGCCCGGCGCGGGCATCGACGATCCAGGTGCACTCGGATGCCGCCCCCGTCGGTGGCGGATGCTGTCGCCCATGAGCACCCACGGCGCCACCACGGGAGCCTCCGCCGCCGCCTCGACCTCCTCCGCCGCGGGCTCTGGCGGAGCTTCCTCTTCCGCCGCCAGCGCGGCGGCGTAGGCTGCGTCGGCGGCAATCTGCGCCGCCACCTCGTCCCCCTCCTCCTCCGCCGCAAGCGCGACGGTGAGCGCCGCAGCCGCCTATTCGTCGGCGCGGACCTGGGCATGAGCCGCCAACGCGGCCGCTTGGCCCGCGACGACGGGCCTGGCGCGTCCACCTCCTCCGCCACGGGTTGGATCGGCGGCGACAGAGGAGGCGGCGGCGCCAGATCCTCCGTTGCCGCCACCAGTCAAGCGTGCAGGTAGTCGGATTCGGCGTCGGAAGACATGTTTTCTCCCTCTCTCTCTGCCTTCTCTCGTTGTTTTTTCCTTTGTTCTCTCTCCCTTTGGTTGCGGGCACCGCTCCATGCTCTAAGGTTGGAGAGGACTAAGAATGGAGAGGCCTAAGATGGAGGCAGCACATCGCGTTGCGCCTCACTTTATATAGGCCGGCGGCTGTGCAACGCCCCGTCGCACTGCGGGCTACCCGAAGCGTCGCTGCACGTGAAGGGACCAGCAATTAAAACCCACGACGCGAGGTAAAGAGACGCGCGCACACGCTGCTCCGCGGAATCTCAACCGGCCCAACACGCGGATCTGGCCCAACAGCGCGAAAAAAGCCCAAAGGCGTCTCTTCAACTTGACGCGTGGCATAGGCCGGGTACACGAACCATCGCGGATGGTTTTGCCTCCGCATCTGTGCTTGGCAAACGTGCCCTTGCCGTCAGCGGAACACTGTGCCGCGCTGCAAAGCCCACAGTGCGCGCGATTTGACGCAATAAACTAAGGGAAAATGGCTAAGTCCTTCGGCCACCACACAATACGCGATGCTTATCCGTTAAGCGAGCGTTTAAAATAAAATACATGTTTATGGCACAGAGTTTGGGACAAGGAGGCCCGGGTCAAGCTATGACCCGCGCTGCAACTGGAGTCTTTCTAGCTTGGTTTCTAAGTCCCGGATTCGCTTTCGCGCCTGAAGCAGCTCTACGGCTTGCAAGTCCATGTCATTTCGTTCCTGGCGCAGTTTAGCCCAGGCTTCGACGAGCTCTTGCTCCTGTTTCCTTAGGGATTCCGTCTCAGCCTTGGACTTTGTTCTGGCCTCCCGAAGCGCAGCAATCTCGGCCATGAGCTTATCGCGGGCTTCCTCAAGCCCTCGTACGGTGGAGTTGCGCTCGGACAGAGTGGTCTCCAGCTCCTTGGAAGCCGCCTCCCTACGCCTGCGCTCTTCATCGAAAGCAGCCCGGGCCCGGTCTGCCTTTTCGCAGGCTGCCTGGGCTTGACTCGCCGTGATTTTCTCCGTCCCCTGGGCCTGGGCAAGCCTCGCCATGGCCTCCTGCTCATTCTCTTGCGCTGACTGGAGCATGGCCTCTAGCTCGGCGACGCGGACAGTTCCGCGAACTTCGCTCTCAGCGGCCAGGTCGTCCGTGCGCTCTATCTGAGCCCGGGCTTGCGCGAGCTCAGCAGAAAGGCGTTCGATCTTCGCCGCGTAGTCGTCTGATCGCCTGCTCGCTGCCACCATCAGCGAGGACGTGCCGGCAATAAGGGCATAGAACTAAAACAGGGAAAAACAGATCAAGACACAGGAAGGTCAGCACCTAAGCATAGCGTGCAGACTCAGGGATGTTACCTTCTTATTGAGAGCGAGCATGCTCTTCACCCTCTCTTCAACGGCACCGCACACAGTTCGATCGAACCCGCGGACATGCGCCTCATGGAACGACAAGGGCGGGCAGCCTACTGACTCCTGGCTGCTCTCCTCCAACGGCGCGGAACGTGACGCCACCGCCACGGACCGCACTGGTGGTGCTGCCGAAAGCATGGCAGCCGCTCTAGCTGCGGCCGCTGGCCTCTCGGCATCCTCCGCCTTGGCCGCAGGCTCGGCCTTCGCCGTCGTCGCTTGCTCCACGGCCAGTTTGGCCTCGCTAAGCTGAGCTCGGACACTCGCCAGAGCGGTTTTCAGCTCGTCCACCCTCAGCTTGGCGGCCACGAGCTCGGTCTTCCCCTCCAGCCCGGGAATGGGATAAATCTCCGGGGCCGGTGGTCCTCTCCAGGCGGCATCCTGCGCCCTAACGGAGTCCTGTTACTCTACCCATTCTGGGCTGGCAGAGATCCAGCCCGCAGACGCCAGCGGGACCACACTGGGCATCGAGACGCTCAACCAGCCCGACGGCACGAGCACGCGTACCGGCCAGACCCAACCAGCTAGTAACATGCGTCGGTCAGGCGTCGGGAGCGCTTTCCCGACTGGAGTCTTGAAGTAGTCGACGATCCCCCGGCGATCGATCGGCCACCATCCATGCGCCGTGCGTCCCTCAACGCGCAGGGGTGTCACCCACAATGAATCCGTGCTGGCGTCGACCTTCACCGTCTCCGCGACCTCATCAGAGGCGTCCAACACCGCCACCGGTAGGCAGGCCGACGACCCCCCGCGGATCGGCTGGCTCTTGCCCCATGCGTCCGTTGGCCTCATCAACCCGGCGGCCTCCAGCCGCTGCGACAAGGATACTCCTCCTTCAGGCCCGACCGATTCGCTCTCGACCGCCACGGTTTCAGCAGAAGGGGGCTGCACCTCCACAGCCACTTCGGCGCTACGTCTTGTAATCGGAAACACACAGGGTTCAGGTACATAAGCAGAATGGTAACGAACGGCGCGGGAGACTTACGCGCTGGTTCAAGCTTTGTGTCCTCGTACACCCCGGGTGTAGGACGCAGGAAGAGCTCCGTCTCCAGCCCGCTGGCGCGACCTCCTCGTCGTCGCTGCCCTGCATGGGCCGGTACATCCTCCTCTTCTTCGAAGGCACCGCGCCCTGGACACACGCGCAGAACAGAGCTTAGGGACCGCTGAATGTCCAACACTCAACCTATCTCGAAGGAAGGGGCTCACCTGCGCCGGAGCCACGCGTTTCCTCGCATGCGTCTCTACGCCTGCCCACGCCGCACTCACCGCAGTCGATGTCGGCGCCGGGCTCCCCTCGCCTGACATCAACGACAGGGCAGACGCCCCGCCGGACGCCGCCGGTGACCTCCCAAGCGGCGAGTGCGCCGCCAGTGGTTGCACAGTCAAGGGCTCCCCAGCGGAGCCCGTGGCCTGCGTAGCTTTCCTGGCCACCTTCCACGTTCGCTGCAAAACAGTCGGCACAATCCGTCAAGGCCTCAAAGGCGCGCGCAGCTAGGAATTTAACCAAACACCTTACGGACATGTACCACGGACAGTTTATCCTTCACAAGTCGCTTGGGGTAGGGATTCTTGTCCATGGGCAGCGGCATGCCCGCGATCCTCGCAGCGTCACCGGCCGGGAGTCCTGCAAGGCATCGCGGTCGATCAAGGCATGCGCCGCCCTAGAATCAAACAGAACCGCGCATCAAACGCTTACCTCGTTGGAAATCCCGGTCTGGATCCTCCCAGCCGCCCATCTCGCTGACGCACCGCTCGCGGCGCCCCAACGGGCTGATCCGCTGCCGGACGAAGCTGTTGACGACATCGTAGCCCGTCAAGCCCTTCTTGGCGAGCTTCTCAATCTCGTATGCTGTCACTTGATCCTCCGGCAGGGTCTGGCTGCGCGCAAAGATCGGAGTGTTCGGTGCGGCCGAAGAATACTCCAAGTTTGAGCCCCCGTGGTTCAGGTAGAACCACTGTCGGGCCCAACCATCGACCTTCGTCCTTACCTCATACTCCGGGTACGCTTGGCTCCCCCGGGTCCGGTGCGCAGTCAGGTAGAAGACTCCGCCATTGCCCGCATGGTGGTCGACGAACTTCAACTCGAAGTAATGCTGGAGGAGGCT
The DNA here is from genome assembly GCA_005191435.1 of Raddia distichophylla. Lineage (NCBI taxonomy): Eukaryota > Viridiplantae > Streptophyta > Magnoliopsida > Poales > Poaceae > Raddia > Raddia distichophylla. The sequence goes on from SPJY01009385.1 coordinate 823,035, forward strand.
CACCGTGGGCTGCGCAACGCAGTGCGCCTCGCACAGGTGCGCAAAGATCGACAGATGAACGTAGGACTGCGGGACAAATTCTCCTGCCGCATCTCCGTGAAGGCGAAGAAGTCCGTCATGAACTGCGACTCCTGCGCGCGGAACCCGCAGATGGCCGAGCTCTCGAAGCATACCAGCTCGTCGGGCTCGGGCCTTGGTTCCCGGTCTGCGCCAGAACGCCTCCATGAGCCCGGCTTAACAAAGCCGTCCCTCTCGAGCTTTGACATCCTCTCCCTCGTGAGAGCGCTGTCTCCGATGAACACCATGGTGGCAAAAAGCAAGAAGGCAGGAAGCGAGATTGGGAGACGAAGACAGAGGCAAAGGGATGATTCTGCGGTAAGAGTTCCCCCTGCGAAACACTGCCTTATCAAGGAAGCCAACGGTCGAAGCGGAGATCGTGGAATCGTGCCCAGGGGGTGTAACTGCCCCGCCTTTCCGTCAAATCGAATTCAATGCTCAGGCTTTGGCTCCCGCGGCTCCCAAAAACCCGAGCCGAGTCTTTCCGCGCAGCGCGTGAGGGAGATTTTTTTCTAAACCTCAGTACGGCTCGCCGCACGACCCGCTCGAGGCTCGGGGCTGGCTGTTGGTGATTGATGAGTAGCCCATCTTGAGACGGGCCTTGGGCCGCGGCCCACCGCACGTACAGAAGGTCCAAAAGACCGCCCCTAGCCGTACTAAAGAAAGCGTCTAGCCCGCCAGGGTCTCCCCCGGGCTTGACCTGGTCAACCGCGCCTCCCTGTGTCCCCGCCAGGAGCGTGGCGCACTCCCCGGGCTCTCCTTAGCCCTGGAGAGGGTCCCACGGGTAGTCCACCTGTCCGCGGACAGGTGGCGACAACTATCATGTCCCACCACACTTTTCCCCGCCTTGATCGGGAGGAACTGTATCTCTCCGGGAACCCGTAGCCCGGGGAGAAGCGCACGGGTAGCTCGATTTGTCGTTTACCCATTTGGTAGGCGGTGACGGTTGTTACGCTACGCGACGCCCCCAACGGATGGCGCGAGGCTGGTCCGGTCCAATCAATGCTATATTGGGGATAAAGGGAAAGTGCTTTCTCCCTAAAGCATGCTTCTCCCCATATTGGCATCCCAAGACAAACACGTGTCCAGTACTAACCTGATCAGTTTCTCCCTACAGGCTCCGAACCAGACAGAGCCCCGGAATGAGACAAGGGCACTGCCACTAAAGCAAGAACGGGCACGGGGCTCGCCGCATCAGTTCCGGACGACCCGCCGCGCCTATAAAAGGAAGGGCCTCGGATCTGTTCGAGGCCAGGTGGAATAGCGTAACACTCGACATACTCATCTGAAGCTTCCTTAGCAGTAGCCATAGTCCTTAGCCACCTGAGTGTCCGAAGCTCCCCTGTAAGCTCGGGATCGGTGCCTTCAAGCCCGGTCTTGGCACCCTTTGTATTGTTTTCCACCATATAATCAACAAGGCTGGAGTAGAGCTATTACCCGGCAGTGGGGGCTCGAACTAGGATAAATCGCTTGTGTCTTCACGGTTTGTATTGCTCTTCTCTCTTTCTCTCCCTCTTCCTCGCCGTACGAAGGATCCGTACCCGGATCGCCACATCGCACCAGGCTTAGTCTGGGAAGACCGCGTGGCCTGAGAAGGGTGGTCGTTAAGCCTCACACCAACTATAAATTCGTCTGCCGGTCCGTGGACCCGCTGCCCTTCAGAGGCACGTTTCCTAGATAATGAATAAAGATCATCCGCATCCAACATAAAGAAATTATTTTTAAATTTTTAAGTTCAAGTAAATATTCCCTAAATATTTGAAAACATAAATATGTTATATGTTTGTATTTTTTTTTCAAAAAACCATTTGAAACTGCTCCCCTGCTGCTACAAATGATACTATAGGAGGCAGCAGCAGCACGCTGGAACACCGAGCCCACATGTCAGAGAGCCATGGGAGCCGCCGCGAAAGCTCCACGTCATCTCCTCCGGATGGAAAATCCCCGGCTTGCCCTCCTCCTCCCTAATCTCCATTGGAGCCCGACGAGGAGAAAACGGAGGAGGAAAAAAAAGAGAGAAATTTTATCGCCTCCTCTTCCTCCGTTGCTCTCCTGCTCGATCCCCGCAAGAAATTCTGCCCCAAATCTTTCGATCCGCTCGATCAAATCCGCAGATCTGTCGATTGGGGTCCTCGGTTTTCCGGGGCTTCGATCCGGTCTTCGCCTCGTCGGCGTCGGAGATGAACGGTGCCGGCGGGAGCCACCAGCAGCAGCAGCAGAGGCTCCGGCAGCAGCAGCAGCAACAACAGCAGGCCCTGCTTATGCAGCAGGCGCTGCAGCAGCAGCAGCAGTACCAGTCCGGGGTCCTCGCCGCCGCGGCGGCGGCGGCCATGACTCAGGTCACCCCCCGCCTCTTCACTCCTCAGTTCTTGATCTGTTGTTTTCCCGCTCGTTTGGAGGCAGTAATGCATGCCGATCTGCTCGTCACCCCGGGAGATTGCTATTTGCTGTGTGCATTTTCCCCACTCTTCTAGGTCGCCCTCTTGGTTTGGTGCATCTTGTTGATTCATTGCAGCAGAGCAAGTTTTGACTTGATAACTAAATGTTTAGCATGTGGAATTGAGTAACTGGTATTGTTGTCTTTAGTGACATAAAGGTTGCTAATTGCATGCCATTGTTACTTGCTCATGTCCTGTCTTGTTGTGCTCAAGTTTGCAAGAGAAAAGCTCTATTGCCCTTAGGATTCAAAGAATGTTTGTTTGAGGCGATTGGATGTGATTGCAGAAGCAAAGACAAGTCTTTGAGTCCTTGCTAATGTAAGAAAAAGAGAAACATGGCTGGGAAAGATTGTTTGTTTATTTCCTTTACATTTTCAGACTTAGAGATTTCATTACCTTTGCTCTAAGATATTTCATTACCTTTGCTTGTTCTGTTTTCGTTTTCTTCTGCTCTTGCATCTATTATTTTTATGTGTGTGGTACCGCGGTAATGCATGTCAATCTTGTTATGGCCCGGAAGATGTTGTTTGCTTTGAGTTTGGGATTTTTAGGTTGCCCCATCATCTCCTTCGTTAAGTGAACATTTTTTGTGCAATCGTGCATAATAAATAACTCTTTTTGATTAAATTCCTTTATGTTTTAACTTGTTTTAGAGCATACGCTACTGCTGTATCCATTTGTGTAAATTTGTCTCATTGCATTATTTGGTTCATGGTGTATTGATTGCTGTTCAAATTTCACAATTTGATTAAACGGCTGTAATGCCCTTGTTGTAACAGACAAAGAAACACAAACACACACTGTTTGGATGTAATGGCAGAGCAACCACTGCCTTAAGTCGTTGATAATGGCACAAAGTATGAGTTAAATTGGGTTTTCATTCCTATTACATCTTAGATCAAATTTATCATTGCCTACATGTTTGCTATTTTGTTTTGCTTCTCTCCTCAACTTCTTCTGGCAAAAGTGTTTATCTTCTTTTTATTTTTTTTACACATATTTTGCAGATGGAGCCTATTTCAAATGGCAATCTTCCACCTGGGTTTGATCCGTCCACATGTCGCAGTGTGTGAGTGCTTACGGTGTTCTGTTCTGTTTTCACCTCCATATGTGATTTACAGTTTAGCTTTCCATTTCATAACTTTAGCTGTGCAACCGTGGTGTAGTTTTTAAAAGCAATGTGGAATTCAACAATGTAACAAATGTGACCAAATTTAGTTGCATAATTAACCATTGAGGCTAGTGCCAAATTCCTGTAGTAATTAGTGCATCATTTAAATATGCTTGTTTGATGTCTATCTTGAAGTTTTTTTTGAATATTTTTGGGGTTTCTGATTTCAATACATGATGCTGCCCTGACTAGGTATGTGGGAAATGTACACCCCAATGTCACTGAGAGCCTTCTAATAGAAGTTTTTCAGAGCTCTGGCCTTGTGGAAAGATGCAAGCTCATCCGGAAAGAGAAGGTGCACTTCTACAGCCTATTCTTGAGATCTAGAGTACTAGCAATGTTACATCGTGAATGATTGTCTTGATGTTTCATGGCCATGCATCCCTTTTACTGTGTCCATGGTTTGATGAAAGTTAGAGGACACTTTTTTTTAATATTCTAATATTTGTGATGTGATTTAGCAGATAGCTGACCTGAATACTGCTTATCATGAACATTTTAATTGGAAATAGTGATAGTGTTGTTGAGTAGGGATGGCAACGGGGCCAATCCCCTAAGGGGAGTGCTCCCCAGTACCTGGCACCACACAGCAAGAATTCCCCGCTCCCCATCCCGGTCCCCGATTGGGTATACAGGGACCCGGCGGGTATGATTCCTCAATAACAAATTTGATTGGCATGTAATATACTAGAAACCAGATGGCAGTACTCCACCCTCCAGCACATAGATGCTTCATAAAACTCAGTAACTCACACGACAAATAGTTGATAACAAGCATATCCAGTTTCATCAAACATTAAAATAAGCATCCAGTAGCTTGGCAAGCATCCAGTTTCCAGCAACAAGCATACATATAGTTCACAATACATAAATAGTTCATGAGTAACATGACATGATACACTACATGCATACAGATTCCAAAAGTAAAGCGTCACCCATCCAAATTTCAGTAGTACTGCAGCAAGCATCCAGTACTCCAGTAGCATTGCAATAGGCATTGTTGCATTCAGAAGTGAGCAAGCAGCATTGGCAAGCATGTAAGAGACCGAAGAGTCACATTGCTAGCTCCTGCAAATACAGTTGAAACATTAGTAAAAGGAAGATGACAAATCACATTGACCTGGTAAGAAAGTACTTGCATCCCCTCACAAATATCTTCAAGAACTGTCCAAAAACTATTTGGAAGGCCTCTTCATCATCCACAAGATAGAAGTAGATAAAATTCATCACATATATGTTCAAGTCAACTTCCTCTTTGAGCCAGCAGTGCTATTCTCCTCTTCATCTTTTAAAATTTCAATCTATCCCTCTTCTTCACCTCCTACTGTTTCATTCTGCAAATGTAACCATCTACCAATGCCTGATGTAACTGTACAACAACCATGGAGTACTAATTAATACACGAACAATGTCCATGTATTGCTTGACACAAGAACATATCGCACTGCTTAATACAATGATAATGATTATTATGGAGCACATGAGCAGTGTGAAGCCTTGAAGGAATTAAAACATCTATACACGGTACTGCACTTGCAGGAACTAAATCATATACGCAGATGCATGAATACTTGAGAAATGGGAAGGGGTTAATTCAGATCGGAGGACAGAGGAAGGGGTTTACCTAGATCTGGGTAGACGGGCAGCAGGTAGGACGCCTGACAAGTAGTAGTGGCGAGCTTGGAGGCTGGTCAAAGAAGGATGTCTGAGCATTTGTAGCTGTGTTGGGAGGGGAACGGGAGGCAGACGCGTCTCTAGGAGGATGACGCCCACGAGTTAGACCAGATCATGCTGCCACAAAGTGATGAGCAGTAACCGGAGGCTCGCCATGACGGCGCCTTGGTTGGTCATGGCAGGACGGCGAGCTCCCTAGGTTTGCACTGTTGTGAGAGGAGAGGGATTTGGGATTTTGGGGGAAGGAGCAGGTGGCTGCTTGGGTTAAGAAAGTGGGGAGGGGCAAGCGGGAGCGTGGAGGTTTTGGCTTATTGGGCTGTGCTGTGCACAGGATAGGGTATTTTAGGGGTAGGGTCCATCTGTCAGTCACATCTTGGGGCCCCAAACGGGGAACAGGGACGGGGAGTAGTCAAACGAATCTGGCCCTATGATCCCTGATGGGGACAGAGTTCCTCCCATTTTCATCCCTGCGGGGAGTGATTTTGCCCATCCCTGTTCCCTAATATAGGAATTCCTCGTCGGGGATCGGGGAATGGGCCCCATTGCCATCCCTATTGTTGAGTATGCCATACTGAACATCAGTCTTAGATCTTAATCTATCTGACAAGTGTTCATGCTTTTCTTTGCAGTCTTCCTTCGGGTTTGTTGACTACTATGACCGGAGGTCTGCGGCCCTTGCAATCATGACCCTTCATGGGCGCCACATGTAAGTTTCGATGTTCCACCAATTTCAAGCTTCCAATAGCGCACATTTCATAGTCTTGAATTAACTTTTACTCAGATATGGCCAAGCAATCAAGGTGAATTGGGCGTACGCAAGTACACAGAGGGAAGATACGTCTGGTGAGATATTATTTGAAAAACCTTCCTTTATCTTTTCTTCTTCTTTTCTAATTTAATCCTTTTTTGCTTAACTTTGCCCATTGAATTATTTCCAGGGCATTTCCATATTTTTGTTGGTGATTTAAGTTCTGAAGTGAATGATGCAACTCTTTATGCCTGTTTCTCAGCATATCCTTCTTGTTCGTAAGTTCTTAGTTCTTTGTAAAATGGCAACACATATCATAAGCTTGTATCTACAGCATATACTGTACTGTACTTATCTGATTTGTTATTCAATTGATGGAATTCGTTGTGTCAAGTCTGTGATAGAATTCATTGTATCAAGGCTAACTTGTTTGATAAAAAAACCTAAAATTCTATCTCGTTGTTATGTTATAAGCATCTAGATTGATGCAATTTGGACATCATGCTTTTCTCTCTGTTTTACCACATCTGTTCTGCTATAGCTTTTCAGTTGTTCATTTTTGTTGTTCATGATCAGTGATGCTCGAGTCATGTGGGATAATAAAACTGGGCGCTCCAGAGGTTATGGATTTGTCTCCTTCCGCAATCAACAGGCATGAACAACTCAAGACTTTTTTGTCTTGCATATTTGCACTACTTTTACCATTTTTATCCTAATATGATAGTGTTTTAGCTATCTGACACTGATGGATTTTGCATTACTAGAGTTTTGTTGGCGCCATTGTTGTGATCTAACCCAGTGAATTGTTATCAACTTCTGGTGCCAATCACTATCAGTTTAAAATGAGATTAATATTGAGTTCTCATTGTTAATTTTTGGTGTTCTTGGTATATACGGATTCTGTTTGCAAATAGTTTTGTTTTGTTACAAAATATTTTATTTATATATTTAGATTATTTTCAATGGTACTTGCTGGTTGTCGATCTAATTGCCTTGCAAGTCTATGCAAAGTCCGTGGTGTTAAATTTTGCAGTCCATGAAGTTTGATGGCCAACTGAAGTTCTTTTATTAAACTCAATAGAGCATGAAGACTGGGATTTCTATCAGCATTATACTTGCACATGGTTTTTTATTCCCATTATCACTTATACTGTATTGTTTCTTGGTGCAGGAAGCTGAAAATGCTATAACTGAAATGACTGGTAAACATGCCATTGAAGCTTACAATACTATCTATTTATTTTATTTGCAAGCTGTCTTCTGACATTCCAATGTCGTGACTTTCTGTTTTTGCAAACTAATATGTTCAATAGGTAAATGGCTCGGAAGCAGACAAATTAGGTGCAACTGGGCAACAAAGAACAATACAGAAGAGAAACAAGAAACTGACAATCATAATGCAGTTGTACTAACAAATGGCGGTTCCAGTAATACAGGTTAGCTGCTATAATAGTTTAGTGGCCATAAAGCAACAACATTTTCCTCTCAGGGCATATTTTGTCTTTCGTATCTTGTTCTGGCATGAGAGTTTCATTGCCTGGTCTTCATTAATAATAATTTTGAGCTGTCTAGGTAGGCATTCCTCACCACTGATTTCCCCAAATTTTCAACTTTATTCTGCAGCGTTGGAGGCTAACCAGGATTCAGGAACTAAAGAGAATCCAGAGAATAACCCAGATTGCACTACAGTGTATGTTGGCAACCTTGGACATGAGGTACAAATAAATTTCTGCTTGTCCATTTTCCTGTCTCCATCAGTTCTAGTTTCTTCCTGCTTCTTTCCTAGTGCCAGTGCCAAAAACAACCAACAACGAAAGTTATTTCTCTGTTTTTTTCAGCTGAAAATTGTAGGGCATCTGTAATTCGTCTTTTACTTAACTAATCAGGTTAATCGAGATGAGCTTCACCGCCATTTCTACAACTTAGGGGTCGGAGCTATTGAAGAAGTTCGCGTTCAACAGGATAAAGGGTTTGGATTTGTGAGATACAGTACCCATGGTGAAGCAGCATTAGCTATTCAGATGTCCAATGGATTGGTAGTTCGTGGCAAGCCAATCAAGGTAGCTTCCAATGCAAATAAACGTTTTGCCTTTGATTATTTTAGATATTTGTTAGATTTCATGATTGGTTTGCCCTGTTCTCTTTAGTGCTCGTGGGGTAATAAGCCAACTCCACCTGGGACATCTTCTAAGCCACTGCCACCTCCAGCTCCTCAGTATCAGCCTGTAGCAATGGCAGGTGTGCCACAAGGTTTTACAGCAGCTGAACTTCTTGCCTATCAGAGGCAACTTGCCTTGAGTCAGGCCGCGGCTGGGCAGATTGCTGGCCAGCACGGTCTTGCTGGTCAATCTGCGGGGCTTCTTGCTGCTGGTTCCCAGGCGCTCTACGATTATCCAAATCAGTCGTCTGCCCAGCAGCTTATGTACTACAACTAGGGTTAAAAGAGGAAGGCGTTTGTAGTGTTCAGCTTGTTTGATGCAAGCCCGACCGTCCTCGTCCGGTTCCTATTTTCTGTTTCCTGTACTATTTGAGAGCTTTTCTTCTGGTTCACTGATTGTCGCGGGATTGTGTTATTATCTTCTTATTACTGTACCATTGACCATTTTCTTGTCTAATTCCGTTGAGTAGTTCACCTTAACAGAGTAACAGATGTATTTGATGTGAATTTGTGATTGAATATTAATGCAATGTCTCCTGATGGCCCCTCGAGGATTGACCTCGGTGTCGGGCTTGTTCATGGTGTTGCTGGGTTGGGTTGCAAGGCTGGTTTAAACTCGTGGTTTGCTGGCTAGGCCACGAACAAAGTGTTAGCTGACAGTATGCTTGCGAACACATATGTTGCGTTTTTTTTCGTGAACTATAGGGCTAAAGATATACGTGCGAAGTGTTGTACCATCTCCAATTATTTTCTCTTCGTTCCATTTCTATCCCCCACATTTTCAGGAAGAGAGGAGGCAGGGGAGTTCGCCGGAGTCACCATGCAGGTCCAGGGGAAAGAGGGAGTCGCCTTAGCTTGACGTCCGTGGTTGGCAGGCAGAGACGGAGACGGGTGGCCGGCGGCGGCGTCCTGGGGAGGAGCGGAGGTGGCGAGGGACGGGGAGAGGTCTGCAGGGGCGACGGTGGAGGCGGAGGGAGGCGGCGGAGGAGCAGGCGGGCAAGCAGATAGGGTTGGGAGGCGGCGGCTGTGTTGGGTTGGGAGAAAAAATCGATGATTTGCCACTCGGCTGTGTTGCAAGCAGGTGGGTGTTGGAAGGTGCAGATCGTTAGTCGGTGAAATCACCACCACCACCATAAGCTGCTTTATGATAGTAGTAGAGACAGAGACAGCACTGCTGTACATTTGCCATGAGTTTTTTTTTTAACGAAATTCAGTCGATTTTTGTATTGAATGGCAGTTTATATCCTGTGGAATGAAGGATGTGGCTTCCCTTCCAGCTCCCCATCTTCTTCACCAAAGAAGAGAAGCCATGGCCCATGGCTGATGGCTCCATGAGATGACGAGATGGGTTCCCTCTGCCATCCACGCCCGCTTCCTACCCCTGCTTCTCCTCCTCCCCCCTCCGCTCATCTCCTCCTCCCGCCTTCTTCCTCGTCTCGCCAGTCTCGCCTCCGGCGCCTGCGCGCCACGCCCTGCCCAAGAAGCACCCCGCCGGACGCCGAGGCGGCGCTAATGGTCGCCTGCGCGGAAGCCGGCGACTTCGCGCGGGCGCAGTCCATCTGGGCGCAGCTCCTGCACAGCTCCGCCGCGCCGCGCCTAGCCGCCGCGCCCCCGCGCCTCCTCCCGGCGTACGCGCGCCTCCGCCGCTTCGACGAGGTCCTCCTTGCCGCGCGGGAGCTCTCCGCGCGCAGCCCCGCCTCCGCGCGAGGGCTCTACGCGCTCGCCGTCTCCTGCCTCGGCGCCGCCGGGGAGCTCGAGCTCATGGAGGACGCCGTCCTAGACATGGGCCGCCTCGGCCTCCCCGTCGACTCCGCCGTTGGCAACGCCTTTGTCCAGCACTACGCGGCCTCCGGCACCGTCCCGCAGATGGAGGCGGCCTACCGCCGGCTCAAGCGCTCCGGCCTGCTCATCTCGCCGGCCGCCATCCGCGCCGTCGCGTCGGCGTACATCTCCCGGCGCAAGTACTACAAGCTCGGCGAGTTCGTCGCCGACGCCGGCCTCCGCCGCCGCCGCGACGCCAGCAACCTGGTCTGGAACCTCTACCTCCTCTCCTTCGCGGCGAACTTCAAGATGAAGTCCCTGCAGCGCGCCTTCCTGGAGATGGTCGCCGCCGGCGTCCGGCCGGACCTCACCGCCTTCAACATCCGCGCCGCCGCCTTCTCCAAGATGTGCATGTTCTGGGACCTCCACCTCAGCGCCGAGCACATGCGCCGCGACGGCGTCGCGCCGGACCTCGTCACGCACGGCTGCTTCGTGGACGCGTACCTGGAGCGGCGGCTAGCGCGCAACCTCGCCTTCGCGTTCGACCGGCTCGACGGCACCGGCGAGCCCGTCGTGGCCACCGACGGCGTCGTGTTCGAGGCGTTCGGCAAGGGGGGGTTCCACGCCAGCTCCGAGGTGTTGCTGGAGGCGGCCGGCGGGAAGCGGCGGTGGACGTATTACAAGCTGCTCGGCGTCTACCTGAGGAAGCAGCATAGGAAAAACCAAATCTTTTGGAACTACTAATGAATCAGTGTTCTAAAAATATCGATAACTCTCTGATTAATATAACAGCGAATACCAATTAGTTCTCATTAATTCATGAATTGATTCGTCTTATCGCTGGTCCCCAACTCACCTATCCATTAAAATTTCTTGAACCTTGCTACTGATGTTGATCAGTTATTCAGGTCAGGAATGGTGCTGTAGCAGATGAATTTGGCTAGCTACATGCATAAATTTGATTTGATACATGCATTTAAACTTTTTTTAGAAACAGCAGTTTGATTTACTTTATAATTAAAATAAATTATAAAACATCCTTGGTTATTCAAAAAGTCCATTTAATAGTAGACTTAAATTTATGCTTTTCCTCGGTCGATCTTTATGCCGTCGGATTTCTGGCTTTGCGATTCACGCTCAGATGGAAATGACCGGAAACAACAAAACAAACAAACAAACACAATGGACTGAAAGTTTTTATGTTTTCAGTCGACTGTCCATTAGACATATATTGAACAAATAATTTAAAACAGATAAGATATTCCGAGACCATAGGTGCATACAACAAAACGGAGTGAGTAATAAATACAACGGGGAAGTATCGAGATACATGAGTTCGGTAGAATCATACCACAAGTCATGTACATTCTCCCTCAAAATATCCATTATATTCACACACAAAAAACTTTATTTTCCCGTTGATTCTAAAATGATGTAGCTGCTACAATCTCACAATCCTGAAGGAAACAGTCGATATGGAAGAACTTACATGGAATTTGGAAATTGTACGGAAGAAAACAAAGAGAAACGATTACACCAGGTATGAAGACATGATATTCCAGCTAATTTTCATGTGCACAGACATTGGCCCGAAGAATCTTAGGAGATTGGGTTTCTCCTTGGACCACGGAGTGCCGTTGTCATGCCACTCTCCAGTGCTGCTCAGGAACTTTGCGATGTTGGGGATCACCATCTCCCGGCAGTGCAGGTGCAGCAAAGGGACTTTTGACAGAACACTGCCCTTCTGAATCTCCAAGCCTTCAGGCCGCCTCAGCTTGTATTGTTCGCCAGTGAATGGCTCAAAGTCTGGCTGAGGATTCTGCTTCCATCTTTGGTGCACAAACCACCCATATTTGTAATCTCCGACAATGGGTGTGCCTAGTGCTTCTGCGCAATGCACTCGAAGCTGCAGAGGAAGCAGAATATCAAGATTGATACTTTCAGTTCAGAAAATATCAATTCATATGCAGGAATCAGGATAGATGGATTTGTTCTGTATTTATGAAATAAATCCAGACATTAAAGCAAACAGACGCACGCTTGATAAAAAGTTAAGGACGTCTTTGTATTTAACAGAACTATGTTTGGCAAAGAGCACAAAAAATATGAGAGTTAATGTGGACACCTGATGTTTCCGGCCCGTTAATGGGCGCAGCTCAATCCATGAGCATCCGTTAATGGTTGGTCCCATTACCCGATACTCTGTTACAGCTTCTTGTGCACCATCTATGCCAGAAGGATGAGCTAGAATGACCCTCTCAGCTTTCCCATCATCAAGAAGTACCTGAATCAGAACATTGAAGTTTCATGACATGTATAAAATCTATGGTAAGTCATAAGGATGCAGGAAATGTCATAATTCACTTGAATAAGAAAATACCTTAGAAAGAGGAGCAGATATAAGTCCTTCCCTTTCTTTAGGAGTGCCAATGACCAGTGCCCAGTACCTCTGCATGTATGCTTCACAGGCAGTATTCCATGTCTGCAGGATTTGCCAACAATACAATGCACTAATGTTTAGCTATCACCAAATGGTGAGTTGTTCTAGATTGATTAATTGGAACACAACAGTCACATATGCCATGAATTGGCAATTACCTGAGAATTTGTTCTTGCCAAATTTATGCTAGTAAAAAGCCAGTGTAGTCGAGTAAAGCTTTCTTTTGTTCTCCCCATCAGAATAAGACCACTACTGTCTCTGTCCAGTCGATGGATCTGAGATCACAGGTCATACAAAAAAAAACTTTAGATGGAGCTAAGAATTGTACAAGGTGCTCAACATTAAGACAAACAAACTCTTGAACTCACTAATTTTGGCCCATCTTCATTTCCGTATGACAGTGCTGCTGCTGCAAGCACATCCATGCTGTTGTGTACTGGCAAATGTCCCTTCATGGGAACTTTTGGGGGCTTGTTAAGCACAAGTATAGCAGAATCCTATAATTTCAAATTTTTAGCATACAATGTCAATTATTAAAAAACTGAAAAAACAATGTAATGACAATGCAAAGCTGATATCTGTCATCAAGAGGCAAGCATAGTAAATTATGAATAGCGCTCTTATGACACTCCCTACAGTTAAGAGTGGTGTTTTGGACACTGAAAAGGGCTCCAAAAAGTGACTTGTGCGAATAGTTTTTATTGTAATATAAAGTAATAAAAATGTAATATTAGAAAAGCATTTTAAAGACAAATATACACATTACTATAATCTGTGACAGGAGGTGAGGTGAGGAGGCAGTACTATGAAGACAACATAATATGTAGGCTCACATTGGTTTACAATATACTGTATGGCCAATTTAGAGTACGCTGAGCTACTGATAAACACATAAATAGGCTTCATAAACGTGTACTGAGGTGCCACCAATACAGAGAATTACACACAAGTAGCACAAAAAAGCCTTATATTACTGCAGGAATTATGTAAGCTATTAAGTATGGAATAAAATGGTAAAACCACACCCAGCAAAAGTTTACCCTGTAGATGACAAGTCTTTTCAGGTACTCAATCTCATCTTTATTGGGATGCAGTGTTGCAGTGGGAATTGTCTCATACCGCTTCTTTATCTCGCCCTCCGCAACTGAAACTGGGAGATGAATTCTCATGCCAGGCTTCATCACATCATTATGTTTAATCTGCAACAAACTGCGAAGCATATTTACTTTATTCACACATTAAAATAGCATACACAAAGAAAAAGACGGAACAAAGCCTCAGCTATATACCTTTTTAAAACTATGCTTCTGGCTCTGAATACTTTCAGCCGAAACCTCATGATCTGAGCACTCACAGAAAACCTGATCAACAGGTAGCAGGCTAGCAGTTAGTTTCTTTAATATTTAAACGAAAATAAGGATACCTAAATACAGCGCAAATCATACGATAGGCATAAAAAAAACTATGGAGATGCAAACTCTTAAAGGCAATTATGATCATCATCAATCTTTACAAGACAGATAGCCTAACCATGAAAGGAGCTACATTGCAGAAACTACCGAAACAACACTTCACCATGAGTTCACACTCAAAACAAGCAATTCAGGCAAGCAAACATCGCAATGCCGTCGTTCTCATGCATCGGCATATTTCCCCAAGGATTCGCACAAGAATTGCGCACACCACATCATCAAACCAGCATGCTAACACTAACTACAAAGAAAGATGTGATCTTTGCGATTAAGTTGCAAATTTACTCTCATTTCGATATTATTAGTGGTGCAAAGGCAGAATCACATAATTACCCTAAGAATGTTGAATGTAAGAAACTACATTGCAGATCTCATTGTAACATATGTACATCACCTAAAAAAAATATGTAACATTTTGGACCAAATATGGAGCTATTTTTTTAGGAAAGAAAGCTGCACCTAACAAGGAAGCCCAGTACAAAACGAGGCAAACCATACCAGCCTCTTGTTGAAGTGTGCCTGCACGACCTCCTGCGGCACGTCGGCGAAGCAGTGCTTCACCCAGCTGATCGCCGTCACACGCTTCGGCGGCGCCTTCCTCCCGGCGAGCGGGTCGGCGCCGCCGGGGAACGGCGGCAGGGAGACCAGCTGCCGCGGCCTCGGCCCGGGCTTGCGCGCGCCGAGGCGCGCCACGTTGTTGCTGTCCACGCGGACCACCGGGTCCGCCGCCGCAGGAGCCGGCGGCCCCTGCCGCGACAGCCGCCGCAGCGACGCCGGCCACGGCCATGGCGCCAGGCAGCGCCGCCGGCACAGCATCGTGTGCGCCGATACTGCGGTGGCCCGTGGCCTCCGGCCGTTTCCGGCCTGGTAAATTTCACATCTGGGCCGACCTGGTGCTAGGCTGATGGGCCTGGTAACTGACTACTCGACGTCAGCCCGTTTGTATGTCCTATATGGGCCATAGTAGTTGGGCTTGCGGGTTGCACTGAAACCTTACCGGTTTTCAGTTAAATAATTTTTATATAAGTATAATGGCAAATTCACAAGCTTATTTCCAAAAACGATCAAGTACTGACAGTATTTTACAATTTTTTCATCGCTGAACTTGGTTGTAACTGCTATTTATGATATCAAGAATTTAGAAGTTAAGCCATACCCTTTTCAAAATTAGTTTAAAAATGATGTATATGAATAGTGTTGCGCCACCAAAGATATGCAAAAAGGTATAGGATTCAAGATGGATCAAAGTTGTTAAGTTCTCATGAGTGTTTTGCTTTTGATATAATCGATTCAACGTTCTCAACGAAAACAATATTACTTTTTTAGACAAATCTCGATCATCTACTACAATTCCCACCATTACTATATTTTAAAACTAAAATGATTTTTTAATCCTATTATGTGGACTTATATATGTTGCGGCTCCACGTGTTCACGGTGTTGTCTGTCCCACGGGGCATAGACGGTAAAACAACGTTATGGGAAACGGCCTGAATTTAAAAACTACTGTCTTTATTTTATTATGACATCTTTGATTTTGAGCACGTCTTTCACCATTCATCTTATTAAAAAATTTAGTGCAAACATGCCAAAAAAACAAGACCCAGTTCTTTTCAGCTTAACAGCTTAACAACTTATCTACGTTTTGAAAAGGCTTATGCTTTGAGTTTTTTTAGTCCGTTTTTTCGCTGTTTTGAAGGTGGGTCCTAACGCTTTAAAAAACAAGTCAAACAAAATTGATCCAAATCTCGAGACTAACTCGAGAATCTCTCAAAGTTCAGTCATTTCAACCGTTTAGCCGTTCATATCAGCTCAAAAGAACAGGGCCTAAGCCATGTTTAAAGTATCTTTATTGATAAAACAAATCACAACAAAATAAAAGATATTTACATAACTTTTTTTTGAATAAGACGAATGGTCAAAAATGTGTCCGAAAGTCAAAAGCGTCAAATAAAAAAGAACGGAGGGAATATTAACGAGAGGTTAACAATGAAAAGCAACCCAAAAAAGAGGTGAAATAATAATAAAAAGGGGCAATTGTGTTTTTACCCTTCTTTTGAGAGCTAATTGTGATTTTGCCCTTATTTTTTTCAGATTGTGATTTTGCCCTTAATTTTTCAAGTTGAAGACCACATTTACCCCTATCCCGTTAAAGACATGGCTAAAAGTCAACGGCAACTTCTTTTTGTGACCGAAGGGAGTACTATTTTTAATGGCTGAACTTGGCTATAACTATTTATCAGGTCAAGAATTTAATAGCTAAGATATTTTTAGCCCTACACTTTTTTAAAACCTTTTATGATCCAATACTGTTCAACTAGTTTAAAAATGAACTTCACGAATAACCGGAGGTCTGACAAATGTCTAGGAACAAAGATGACCTAAAGTCGTTAGAGTTCTCATGAGTGCTTCGTTTTACATAGCTTTCGATATTATCATTTCAATGTTCTCGGGGAAAACAATATTACTTTTTTAGGCGAACATTAGTATTTCGACTCGATCATCTCCTGCAATTCCCACCATTATTCTCATTGACATAGAGGGTCCATGTACGGGTATAGACGGTAAACAACGTTAACAATAAAGTAAACCAAAAAAGAAGTTCAAATAATAATAGTAATAATAAATAAATAAATAGATTGGTGATTTTTGCCGGAGAATAGGCAATGGCGCAATGCTGCCCGACCAGCGTCGATCATGCCGTGCATTGGTGGGCCCAACAAGGTCGTCGCCTCGGGAAAAGGACCGTCTTTTTGTACAGTAGCCCTCGCCTTCTCTGCAATTTCTACGCTAGTACCTCTCTTGCCAGATGACACCACAGTCACTCTCAAGGAAAAGGCATACATCCAAAAAAAAAGAAAAAGGAAAACCCTTGTACAGAAATAAAACCTCAGGTATGTACAGGTAAAACGTGTAAAGGACACGCAGAAACTCCCAAAAAAAACCTGGAAATGTCAGAGCCACTTGAACAAGCACACCAAAGGCGTGCAGAAAGGGGAGAACAAAACACGGGGAAGCCTCCGTTTTGCTCAAAATAATCCCTCCAAATCAGGGGGAAAAACAAGTTAAAACAAATGTGGTTTCAAATTTAAAATTTGAAATTGACACTGATATAATTTTAAATTTCTTTGACACTGACAGTAGCAGGAATTGTTTTAAGCACCTAGAAAAGGCTCTGGTTTCGGTCTTTTGGTCCTCCCATAAAGAGTGTCGAGTGTCAGAGATCGTCGTGGAAGACCGCAAAATCAAAAAGGCAGAAATGATGATGTTTAGATTAGGTTAAAACACAGATTCTCCCACGTGGCTCAAATTTCCCTCCAAAACATGAAAGGACCTCTAAATCAAGAAAGTATAATAGTCTGAAATTAGCCCGATTAAACTTTAAAAGTTTAGTCATTGATATATTTTTAAAATATTTTAGATTAAAAAAAAGACAGTCGGAGCGCTGACAACTGCATATAAAAAAAGCACTCACCTCACCCACCTTGTCACCCACCCCTCCTCCCCTTCTTCTTTGGTGAGTTCAACCTGCTCCTCCCCCTTCTCATTCTTCTCCAGCAACGCTCTTCCCCCTTGGGACAGTTCCACAAGCCTCCATCGCCACCGCTGGCCCACCTATCCACAATCTACAACATTTTTGCCGCCTCGTTGTACCACCCCCTGTCCTCCCGTCACCACCGCCCACCCTAATTGAGGGTCGTTCCGCCACTACCGCCACCCGATCACCTTCGACCACCCCCGTGGCTTCGTCACCGCCTTGCACCCCCCACACCCCGGCCCAACCCCCTCTCCGCTGCTGCTCCGCGACATCTCTCTAAACCTAAGGGGTATAGATGGGCTGCTAGAGGAAATAAATCTTTTACAGTGCAGCGTAAATTGTGAATAAATTTTAGAATGATGGATAGAGGGACGCAGATAGTGTTCAGGGCTGACATAGATGGTGTGTTGAGATGCTACGAGGGAGTATAATGAAAAATAAAAATAAAAATACAGCCAGAATACTCGGATAAATACACGGGCACCCCTCTTCTGTACATGTATACGCGCACCGGCCGCACGCCCGTGAAGTCGTAGGCGTTTCGCGCTTTGCGCCGATTCTTTTCCACGCCGAGTCGCGCGTAGTTCTCTCCTCCTCCTCCTCCTCCTTCCAAAGCCGCAAGGAGCGGCGGAGAAGAGAAGGGCGCGCCACTCTTGCGCCCGGGCCCCTCCCATTCCGGCAAATTCGCTTGCTTTTCAGCGGGGTCCGAGCCATGGGCGTGGAGGAGGTGGCGCGCGCCGGCGGCGGCGGCGGCAAGAAGCTCGCGCTCGCCAGCATCGGCTTCGCCGACGTGCGCGTGGGCGCCGGCGTCGGCGGCGGGGGCGGCGCGGCGTACAAGGAGGACTTGCTCGTGGTGGCGCTGCCCAGGGACGACGTCCTCGACGCCGCCAGGGCCGCCGTGCTGCCGGACGTCGGCGCCGCCGTCAGGGTAAGGAGCCGCAGATCCCAGCCTCTCTCGGTCTGTGTGGGAAGAGGAATAGGATTTTTGCAAGTTGCTTGGACTTCGGAGTTAGCTTATGCGTTAAAGGCGACGTTTTCATCTGATTCATGGCGCTCTCTTTTTCATGTCCGTTTTGTAACTGATTTCTCAGACACACAGTTTTTTTTTGTTGATGTTGTTCTTGTTTGGCCTCAGATTGTCGAGCTTCCTTCTTGCTTGTAATTTTACCGTCCTGTATTTTTAATCACCCTTTTTTAAAAAAAATGATTTCTGTTTTAACTGCTTCATATGTTAGCTCCAACTCGTTCAATTTCAAGTCCTGAGCTCATGTTGTGGATATAGTGCTGGGATCTTGATCCGGCGGGGTACCTCTGACAAAGACATAAAGTTGTTTCGTTATCCATTGCAATTGTTTATTAGTTAATACTTTTACTGGTTTTTGCAGTTCGTTAGAAAGCTTCTTCCTTGCTCATTCTTGTCTTGATCTAGGCGAACATCCCAAATTTTTGCTTGTGGCTAGTTGTGGTGAAGTGTAACAGTTAATTTGTGTCGTCAGTTTTACCATCTATTTTAGTTTAGCCTTTCTTGCCTAATTTCTTGTCAATAAAGTGCTGATTTTGAGGTGCTTGCTATGATACCATTAGTCCATGACAGTAGGTCTACTAATTTTCGTATTAGTTTGACGCGTGCATACGTCTATTTCCCACTGCCATGTGCCCATGCCCCACAGCAACAACGTTGCAGTGTTCTTTGTACTTATCTCAGGTAGATATTTCTCCGGAGAAGGCTTCGAGCTGATCAGTCGAAAGCTATGCAGATAAGAATAATCTGTCCTAATAACATTATACATGTTTTTTGTTAACCAGAACTTGTAATTCCACTTCTGTCTGGAATGGAATTGGGGTTCCATGATTCCATCCCCTTCTCTCTCTCTCTCTTTTTTAAAAAAAGATGGTAAATAATTTTTTGCCCACCTTTTGGAAATCTCTCGTACTTTTTTTTTTTTAGAACAAATCTCTCGTACTTATCTTGCTATTTGTATACGAGAAATCCTTAGGTAAACATTCATGTGATTAGAGCGAGTCGTTTTATATGTGTTTAGCTTCTTTAGTAAATAAAGTTACGTTGTTTTGTGAATATTATTCTGAATTTTTTGCATGAAGTGTTCCTTTCAAAGATGACTCGAATTTTGTGCTCTGGTACCAGAGATTTTTTCTGGGTCCTTGCATCTACCATCTGTAGAATAACACTGTATTTTACTTTGCCTACTTTTTTCTGTTCCTTTCAACTTCCAACTCCCAAATTGGACCAGGTCATGGGGAGCAGAAGCAATAACAATCCAAATTTTCCTGCCACTCGTGGCGTTGCTCCTGTGTAGGAACTTTAATGCTGACAATGGGGTAATCTCAACCCATTGAGCTGCAGTTTAGGAATTCCAGGTTTGGTGAGAGTTCGAGACTCCAATTGCGCTCTGTAAACAAAGTGAACTTTGTAATATGAATTAGATACTGAAAAAATTGCAAGAAATAATGATTGTAAGTTTGTAACAGCACTTACCTAATCACCTGAATGCACCGCATACCTTCTTGATCTTACTAGGCATCTGTGGCTTATAGATTCACAAATGAAATCAACAGCTAATGTTACGTAAATTATATAAGATGTTGTTGTCACTTTCTGCTATTATTCAAAAGGGGAAGAGGAATTCCAGTTATGCTTATGTGATGCAATTTTACTACAGACACCTTACAACTTTCAACTTCTACCAATGCACACACTGTTGCTTGCAGAGTGGGAATAATGTGTGTGAGTCGTTGACATATTAGCCTTTATATCATTGTAGACTTTCCTTAGGAGTAGAGAAGCTGCAGAATTCGTGAGTGGGGCATTGGCTGGTGCGATGGCTAAGGCTGTTCTTGCTCCTCTAGAGACTATCAGGTATTCATTTTAATGCATCTGTGCATAAATATTTATTAAGTTTGGCTTCTTTTGTGATCATAATAAGTTAAGATTCAGTTGTTGGTACAATTAAATTAGGCTCTCAACATAATATGCGCTCTGTCACATGTACCTTACTGAATTGGAATAGCATAATCTGAACTCTGAATTGGAAAGCATAAGAACAATGATAGATATTTGATCTAACTTGTATGAAGTTAATGCTTAGTTGCAATGGAGGGGGTAATGCACTCTTATTTGTACTTTGCCTGCAGATGAAAAGTATAGTCTTAAATGTAAAACATTATTACAATGCACTAATTGATATAAAAAACATAATTCCAATGTGCCACTGTTGAAGTACGTACGATCACCATGTATATACACTGAAACATCCTCACTTTGATGGCATACGGTTAATTAGGTGCTAATTACCATCGATTTGGTTGAATATTCAAAGTCTCAGTTCTAGACCCTTTTTTTATATTAATAACAAACAAATAATGCCATAACGCTTATTTGATTTTCAGGACAAGAATCGTTGTTGGGGTAGGATCAAAACAGATTTTTGGTAGTTTTGTAGAGATTATTGAACAAAATGGCTGGCCAGGGCTTTGGGCAGGTAATACAATAAATATGCTCCGCATTATTCCTACTCAAGCAATTGAGCTTGGGACATTTGAATGTGTCAAAAGGAGCATGACATCCGCACAAGAGAAATGGCAAGAGGAAGGGTGCCCAAGTATACAACTTGGTAATTTGAAAATCAAGCTACCACTTCACTTAATATCTCCAGTTGCCATTGGGGGTGCAGCTGCTGGAATAGTTAGCACCTTAGTGTGCCATCCTCTTGAGGTTCTTAAGGTATTTCATCTGGCTGTTGAAATTTTTATGGATGCTGTACTTGCCATATTTCTGATCAAGAGACAACACATTTCTGTTTTTTTTATGATAACACATTTCTACTTGTACAGTTGTACTGATATTTTATCACAGGATCGCATGACTGTCAGTCGTGAGGCTTATCCCAGTATCACTCTTGCCTTCAACAAGATATGTCAAGCTGACAGCATTGGCGGTCTCTATGCTGGCCTCTGCCCAACACTAGTTGGCATGCTTCCCTACAGCACATGCTACTATTTCATGTATGAGACGATCAAGACTTCTTACTGCCGTGCACATAAAAAGAAGTCTTTGAACCGTCCTGAGCTGTTGGTTATTGGAGCTCTTTCAGGTCTGCATCCAACACCACCTAGAAGTTAATTTATTTCACCTGCTGTCTACATGTAAAATCTAGCATTTTAGACCATTTTTTGACATCATGTTGGATCTTCAGGCCTTACTGCAAGTACAATCAGTTTCCCTCTGGAAGTGGTGAGGAAGCGGCTTATGGTCGGAGCATTGCAAGGCAAATGCCCGCCCCACATGTTCGCGGCCTTAGCGGAGGTTATCCAAGAGGAGGGCCTCAAGGGACTATACCGTGGTTGGGCAGCGAGCTCCCTGAAGGTCATGCCGACATCTGGCATTACCTGGATGTTCTATGAGGCATGGAAGGATATTCTTTTGGGTCCAAGGGCCAAGGTTCCATAACTTAGGATGTCTGGGATTGTTCAAGGCAGGCACTGCTACAGAATAAATCTCTTGTGCTCTGTGGGATTTCAATCTTTTTTTTCTTTCAAATCCCACACCTGCCAATTATTTAGATAAAAGAGGCCATTATGTGCCTATTGTAACCATTAATTAATTGGCTTAAGCTAACCTGAATTGTCTAATTTCCAGCAACTGCTGACAGATAAGACACATCATCATCTAAGCCATGGGCCGAGAGTAATGCATTGCCCCCAGCATTATTGCTGTGAAGTTTAATCGGTAATGGAAAGGGAAAAGTTCACTCTCAGATGAGCCATTGCAGGTTGTCCAATGGGTCAATGCAATGTACTCTATGCGCCTTACGGTATGTTCATATTGGAAAATGGCAGTAGGTTACATCAAAATGAAAATTTGGTTGTTGTCGGACGTATGCTGTCGTTTGTCAGGAGCAAGATAGGAGGAGGTGCCATCTCCAAAGATGGCCATTTGTCCTCAGCCGCAGCTAAAAACCAAGAGCTTTGCTCTCACCGGAACACTGTCCTATTCCCCGTATTTAGCAGACTGTCTGAGCAAGATTAGCATCACGGTTACTTTAACAAGCAAGCTGTCTCATAAAATATACACCTAAATTTCTTCTCAAAATCTGATATGAAAATGACCGCGTTCTTGTTAATTTAGGCTAGTCCAGTATTGATCCATCATCCATGCATGATGTTATAAACTAAGGGCATCACCAATTCATACCTAATTTAGTTGATCCAACAATCATTAACAATTATTTACAAGTTATGTCCCACTGGTCATCCTCTAACAGATTTGGCATTCTTCACATGACCGAAATTTACATTACTCGAGCTTTGTTTGATTAATCGAGCTAGAGCTTCGAGTGGCCAGCTCGCTCGAACTCGCATCATTTGCTCGAATTCGCATCATTCGCTCGAACTCGCATCATTTGCTCGAATTCGCATCAAGTGCCCATTTGTTTGATTAACGCAGACATTTGGCGCGCGTAACCTACAAGGCTACAAACGCAGGCCCCGTGCTCCCCCGGCAATCCGGCATGTGTGCCACCACCTCCACCCCGGCGACGGCCGCCGCTGCCGAGGACGCCACTCTTGCAAAGCTCCATGCCTCGCGCACCGCCATCGTCTCCATCCTCGCCGCCGCGGCGGATGCCGAAGCCGGCATCGACGCTGTCGGCGACCGCATCGCCGACCTCCTGTCCAGCGCCTCGCCGTCCTCCTCCAACCTCCAGTCCCAGGCCGTGGCGGTGCGCGCCCTGCGCGCGCGCATCGACCGCGCCGTCGCGCCGGCGGAGCCCCTCCTCGCCGCCTTCCGCCGCGTCTC
Source organism: Raddia distichophylla (assembly GCA_005191435.1). Lineage (NCBI taxonomy): Eukaryota > Viridiplantae > Streptophyta > Magnoliopsida > Poales > Poaceae > Raddia > Raddia distichophylla. The sequence goes on from SPJY01009385.1 coordinate 846,307, forward strand.
CTCCCTCGCCGGCGAGGCCGCCCTCCCCGCCGCCGGCGCCGACGCTGCTGCCGCCGCCGCCTTCGTCGGTCGAGTGGATGAGCTCCGCGGCGCCATCGAGGACGCGGTGGCGCGGGGGGACGAGGCGGTGAGGAGGGTGGAGGAGGCGGTGGGGTTCCTCGGCCGGACCAAGGCCGCCGGCCGCGGCCGCGTCCGGCGGCTCACCGAGGCGGCGGCGGCGCTGCGCGCCGTCTACGAGACGGAGGCCGAGGAGATGCGCTTCGAGGGCCCCCTCGACGACGCGCTGCTCGGTCTCCAGGAACTCTTCGAGGCGTTCCTCCTCAGGCTCAAGCACCCCGCCCCCGCCGGCGCCGGAGACGACGACGGCGCCGCCGCTGCCGAGTACCAGCTTGGCACCGACGATGAGGTGGACGCCGCCGCGCGTATGGCCCGGACGCTCGCTGGCAACGACTGCTTGGACATCTGCCTCGACATCTACGTCAAGGTGAGGTACAGGAGGGCGGCGAAGGCGATGATGCGGCTCAACCCGGCGTACCTCAAGTCGTACACGCCGGCGGCCGTGGACGCCATGGAGTGGGAGTCGCTGGAGTCGGCGATGGCGCTGTGGAGCCCGCACTTCCACGTGGCTGTCGCCGGCGTGCTCCCTGCGGAGCGCCGCCTCTGCGCCCGGGTGCTCGCGCCCCTCCCGTCGGCTGTCTGGCCGGAGTGCTTCGCCAAGATCGCCGCCCGCATCGCCGCCGCGTTCTTCCGCTTCGCCGACGGCGTGTCCGCCTCCGCGCGCGAGCCGCAGAGGCTGTTCAAGCTGCTCGACATGCTCGACGCAGCGGCGCGGGAGAGGGGCCGCCTCGACGAGCTCTTCTCCGGCGAGTCGGCGACGCTGCTTGCCATCCGCGAGCGCGCGCGCGAGGTGGAACGCGCCCTAGCGCGCGCAGCCGCCGCCGTGTTCTACGAGTTCGGCCTCCGCGTCGAGACTCACCACGTCTCCTCCGGCGCCGGCGCCGGCTCCGCTGCTGCCGACGACTTCGGCCACGTGCCCAAGATCGTGCGGTACGCCGTGAACTACTTGAAGTGCCTCGCGTCGGACGACTACCGGAGGCTCATGGCCACCGCGTTGCGCGGCGGCGCTGGCGGCGACGGCGACGTCGACGGGAGCGAAGCGGGCGGCGGCGCGGTGCTTGCCGAGGCTGCGTCGAACGCGCTGGAGGCGCTGCACCGGCACGTCGAGGCGGCGCGGCGATCGTGCGGGGACGCAGTGGCGGCACACGTCATGGCCATGAACACGTACTGGTACATCTACATGCGTGCCCGGGGATCGGAGCTGGCGAAGATGATCGGCGATGAGACAATGCGGCGGCGGTACAAGGCGTCGGCGGAGGAGGCAGCGTGGGAGTACCAGGACGCGGTGTGGGGCCCGCTCGTCCGGCTTGTCGCCGGCGGCGGCGGCGGCTACAGGGCGCCTAGGGCGTGGCCGCTGGAGGAAGCGCAGGAGAAGGCGGCAGCGTTCGCCGGCATGCTCGAGGAGAGGGTGAGGCGGCACGGCGCGGAGTACAAGATACCGGACGGCGACCTCCGAGAGCAGATCAAGCTCGCGGCGGTGAAGGCGGTGCGCGGCGCCTACGCCGGGTTCCTTAAGGCGAACGAGCAGGCGGTGGCCGGCGGCGGCCGGCGGGAGCAGCTGCCGCTGGACGGCGTCGAGGGAATGGTGAGGCGGGTGTTCGATGAGATGGGTGACGGCGACGCCGTCGTCGGAAGCGCCGGCCGGAGCCGGAGGGGAAACCGCAATCTTGAGGGGTTTGAATGTTAAGCTACGGAGCAACCATGAATTGGCGCCAATTTGTGTGTCGAATAAAAGACATTGCCATAGTACAAAATTATTTTTGTCAGAATCTATACAAATGTATCCTTCGTAACCAACTCGGCATATCACACTACCCAGGGTTAGGGTTTCGTACTCAGTTTGGCTACTCCCGAGCCGTGCTTCCTGCTTGGTGGTGGCGGCCTTCTTCGTCAGGCCCTGTGAGCGTGCTATGCGGCTGCAAGGGTGGGTCGCTGATGTTACTGTTCGAACATCCCTTGCGGTGGTGGCGGACAACATCCCTCTCCTTTTGTCCCCTCTACGCTTCCCATCTAGTGGTGGCAACTAGCAACCTTGGGGACCTTTACTTGCTCCATGTTATATGTTTGTGGTGTGCCTGGGATTTTGTCGTTGCATGCCTCGTGGTGAAGTCGGTTTTGGCTTGTGCACCCTAGGTGTTATGGGTTAGTGTGCTCAGGCTTTGCCTGACCATTCAGCGTCATGTGGCGACCCCTGTTTGGCCGGGTTGCGGTGTTCCCCTCTCCCTTCTCCTTCTCTTTCTCTCTCGCCCTTTTCTCCGATGTAATTGTTGTACTTTCTCTCCTTGAATGAAATGACAGAGCTCATGTCCTTTGCGTTCAAAACATTACCGAGGGTGGGCTCAGCATAGCTGATGTCCTCGCTAGAAAGGGATGACCAATCCAACAAGCATGTTGTTTGTCTAACCTGATGCTGAAAACTCAAGATCATCTCTTTAAGAACTGCACCTATCCAATTGAGGTTTGGAACATCACCTTCACGCCACTCTTGGTCCCGACGACCCCCCTATGGGATTGGTGGGAACGCATGCGGTCCGAGCTCACTCCTACATCTCGTAAGGAACGAAACGGCAAGATGATCTACGCCCTCTGGAACATTTGGAAGGAACACACAACCGACAAATCTTTAACCAAACCTCCCAACCGCCGACGCTCATGGAAAGAGACACGGCTGCGGATTACTTGCTGTGTCGTTCAACACTAATAGATCCTGCCTAGTTTAGGGCTAGGGCTGTGGTCCCCCCTCTTTTTTTCTTGTAATTATGACTGTGTTTTTTTCTATTCTATTAATGGAGCGGCGAAACTATCGTCTTCTTCCAAAAAAAAATCTACAAATTTTAATTTTTAGAATATATATGAGAATCTATACACAAATCCAAAATGGTTAATTGCATATATGTCGTTACTAAACTACAAAATTAAATGATTGATTAAAAAATATCACCGAGTGGCATGCTTCTATACTAAAATGTGATTCTGAAACCTTATAATGACATGCATGTAATTCATCCCTTTTTAAAACTAACGTATAATTCTTAGTACTTTATAATAATACTACTCCCTCCGTTCCAAATTATAGTTCATTGTTGACTTTTGGAGACTCCTTTTGACCATTTGTCTTATTCAAAAAAGTGCAAACATGATTATAAGTTAGCTAATTTATGAATCTGCTTTGTTTTAAATTTTAAAAACAGATAAGTTAGGAATTTATGCTGGGTAGAAATAATCACCCTATCCTATTGCTCCTGCATTACATTTTAAGGATGATAGCTTGTTGAGTATTCGCGTACTCATCCCGCCTTTCATGCTGGCTGCTCATTCCAACGAGCAGGTTGCAGCCAGAAGAATCTTATTTAAGAAGGGGAGTTTGGCAAGATGAGTTTTCAAGAGAGCGATTTTACCTTTGGAGTTCAAGACGAAGGCTATCCAGATGTCTAGGAGTGCGCCTCTACAGTTTTGCCTGTGGAGTTTATTTGGGTCTTCATTGTTTATCAGTTGTACTTTGTTCATATCTAAAGACTTTCTTTTTTGTAAGGCTGTTGAGCTAAAACTATGGTATTATTTGCCATGTTTGTAAGCACTCTTATGCAATAAAGTTTATTTGTCAAATGATCATGATCCAAGAGCTGTATATCTGTGTGTTCTAGCTACTTGATCCAGGGACTAGAACATGTAAAGCACAGAAGGGACTCGACTCTATTTTCGGGTCCTCACAATCTACGCTGTCTGGAACATTTGGAAGGAACACACAACCGGAAAATCTTTAACCAAACCTCCCAACCGCCAACGCTCATGGAAAGAGACACGGCTACGGACTACTAGCTGTGTCGTTCAACATTGCTAGATCCTGCTTAGTTTAGGGCTAAGGCTATGGTCCCCCCTCTTTTTTTGTAATTATGACTGTGTTTTTTCCTGTTCTATTCATGGAGCGGCGGAACTCTCGTCTTCTTCCCAAAAATAAAAATATCTACAATTTTTTATTTTTAGAATATATATGAGAATCTATACACAAATCCAAAATGGTTAATTGCATATATGTCGTTACTAAACTACAAAATTAAATGATTGATTAAAAAATATCACCGAGTGGCATGCTTCTATACTAAAATGTGATTCTGAAACCTTATAAGCATTTAATTCGTCCTTTTTTTAAGCTAATGTATAATTCTTAGTACTTTATAATGCTACAAGTTTTTAACTAATATATAATTCTTAAAATTTTATAATGTCATGCATGCCATTCACTCCATATAGAATAAGTCGGGCACGGTGCAAAGCGTAGCATTAGTAGTCCGTAAAATGATAAAGGGTCTTTTCAGCTTAACTACTTGAAAATTTAAATTTGTAGAACTTGTGATTCTTCAAAAAAAAAAAAACTTGAGTGGTCAAAAAATATAAAAAATATTTAGGCCCAGTTCTTTTCAGCTTAACAGCTTAACGTCTTAACAGCTTAACGACTTATCCACGTTTAGAAAACACATATGATTTTAGTTTTTTGAGTCCTTTTTTTACTGTTTTGAAGGTGGGACCTAACGCTTTAGAAAGCAAGTCAAACGAAATGTACCCGAATCTCGAGACTACCTCGAGAAGCTCTCAAAGTTCAATCATTTCAGCCGTTCAGCCGATCAGCCGTTCAGATCAGCTCAAGAGAACAGGGCCTTAGAAACTTCAAAACAGACTTTAAAATCTATAAAAATGACTACAAAATATTATATCATTTAGCTTATAAAAAATAACAAAACTTCAACATTAGCTTCTAATTTTAATTTAACCCGTGAAAAATAAGGTCAAAACATTGCATTGCAGTCGTTTAATTTTGGTCCAATAAAGAGGTATGTTTCGTGTTGATGGATTTCACATAAATTTTCTAAAATTTTTAGCACATAACAGTCAAATCACGCAGGAATCCTACATAATCCCTGCACTCGAAATGAGCAAGCAATGGGGGAGATTCATGGCCACACAAATGCCATGCGAGCAAGCAATTACATTACCAAGCAGTCGATGTAAGTGTCGCATACAAGCCAAACCACTAGCTTATTTCGCACACGGCTAGTGAGCTACCAAACTATCCAAGTATGAAGCTATAGATAGGCACACCCTAATACATAGATACACTGATGCACACAGCTAAACCTTGTGTCTAGCGCCTAGACTACCTAAGCAAAGTCACAGCTGTACAATCTTTAGACGACAGTTTTGTTAGCCCCTCTGGGGTACTGGAGTTCAATCTGTTTTGCATTCTTCCTTGCTGATGGATTGGGCGACATCGAGGCACACCGCACCCGCCAAGAATTGGTTGATCGAATTAAGAATCTGACTCAGCACCTCCTGAAAGCGTCACAGAATTAAAGGCAACACTTAAAAATACTGCGCCTAAAATCAAATATCAGGGAAGATTCATACAGTGTATTTAGTACTAGTGGAAGAGGAAGTTTACCTTCACCACAAAGCTGCTCAACTCGGCTCACAATATGTTTGCCATAGGTGTACTTCTTCAGTGCTTGCAGATGGCCCTTCACACGGTTGATCAGAAGTTCCCGTTGTTGCTCGTTGCATGTCTCAAGTATCTTCTGAACCACATAATTAGCATACTGGTCCTTCATCATCACCTAATTGCACAGAAAGTGGCTAGAAAATCAACTTACATAGAGATAAAAGCAACCGAAATTACGTTAATATAGGATCAACTGCATCAGAAAAGGTGAGTGGTATACATAGATACTAGACTTTGATAATCGGGTTCCTCAGTAATTACACTGATGGACTTGCTACTCTCAATATTATCTGAATGGCTGGTTTTAGTAGATGCAAAGACATGGGATGCTACGACTGGGTAGCTGGCTACTTCACATTATGCTCCCTTTACTTGGTGCATTTGTGCCTTAGCCTCTTTCAGCCAAGAAAAGGAGAGAAAGGAAAAGGCAGAAATATTGAGTTACATGGTAATTGACATCAAACATACCAGCAGGTTATCATTTCCCTCAGTCTGCTCCACAATCTCTCTGATCAGAAGATCCCGCTCCATGATATCCCCATGTTGAAAACACCGCTCTATCACATTTGATGCAAATTTATTTTGGCTCATAGTAACAACCTGCCCAGCCAATTTACTGATAATTTGGGCTCTTTCATGACCTTTTCCTCTTTCCAAAACATGCTGCAAAAGAACCGGAAAAAATGGTAAGCTAGCAACAAAATGACATAAATAGCTAACACTAATACAAATGGTCAAAGGATTCAAATTGTGGAGCTCATGCAGTTCATTCATGGCATCATACACTACCATAGTATTAGCGCATGCAGATTCTTGTGCCAACAAATAAACCAACACAGACAAGGTGTTAAGTGCATGTTACAGGCAGCTTGTCAGTGGGCAACGTTATGATGGATAATTGCTAGCTAGAGAGTTAGAACTTTGCAATAAGTATAGCATAAGATTACAACTAAGTTTCACCTGTGTAACATAGTTGCCATACTGATCTTGAGCGAGGATGCAAGCTGACTGCAATATCTCATCTATTATGCACTGGCCTTGTGAATCACCGCCACAGTGCTCCAGAACTCTCTGCCAAGCAGAATAAAGGTTGATGAGAAAGAAAGTCATCACACCAAAATCTAGCACCAATTAATGTAGGGTAATCTGAACTCACTTGAATAACACGGCAACCATATGGGTGCATTGAAAGGCTGGCAACTTGTCCCCGAAATGCAGATACAACAAATCCAATATGTTCTGTAGGTACACATTCAATGCACTTCTGTATAACATGATTCCCATTTTGATCGCGAACACATCGCATAACATGTCCATCAAGTTCACGAACTAGATCTATTTTCTGGTCAAGTTCCATAACTTCAAGAGCCTGCATGTTTTAAAAGATAACTCAGATGAAGCAATAACTAATGGTGAATTAGAGATAGAAATCACATCAGATACTAGGCTGTATGTTACTTGCATTCAGATACATCTGTGCCATGCATTCATGCCATTGAATAATTGTCAAGCCCTTGCAATATTTAATTATTAAGGATAGCAAAGTATACTATTGTTGTTAATGTTAAGTATATAAAAAAAATGTTATAAAAGGTAAATTTCCTTAAAATAAGTGTTTACATATAGTATATATAGACACCCTTCTATTCCACTGGTATCTCAAGTCTTACTGAATGTAAGCTTTAAAATGCACCAGCATGCTGTCATGCTCGTATAACCTAACTTCGAAGTTTTAAAATGATAATGCAGAAGATTAGAACTTATATTCAGTAGCCAACATTCCATTCAGTATAAGAGGTATAAATAATAACAGAGTGCAGTCCTGCCATAATAACAGAGTGCTGTCCTGCCAGCCTGAAACTCTAGGCATTCATCCAAAACCAAAGGGTTTTTCTGGGCAACAAACAAACTAATAATCTGGTGTTGGAATAATCTGAATTGACTTATCCTAAAAAATCCAATTATTTAATGTGAGTAATTTGGATTATTTAATGAATGTACTTTTATATGTTGACGAATTTCTCGGTACAATATTCTTAGAACTTCTTAGAACTAACCCCTCTGATATATAGAACAAAGTTTTTTATTATATTGGGTGATACGTACTCTTTTCCTGTCAACAAATTTTTCATAATAGAATCCTCATTTCCTGTCAACAAATTTTTCATAATAGAATCCTCATATTTTACTTCAAGGATTCTATTATGAAAAGTAAGAGTTCTTACAACAGGACTTACAAGTAATACACAAACTCAGCAGCTAATATTAAAGCCAAACAGCTTTTTAAGGAAATGCAGCATCACAAATAGACCCCCTCCCCAACCACAAAAAAAGGGTACAGATGAATTAGAAATGCAATGCCGGACATAGAATAGAAGATTTGGATAGTCTCATGTGTATTTACAAATTACAATTGACACTGAAATTAATTTTTTTAAAAAAATAATAATAAAAGATTCGAAAATACCTTCTGAATTACTCGGCATCCATACATCTGAAGGCTCAAAGGTACAACATGACCAACAAGCTTAGTGCCTAGATCCCTCCTCTGCTCAGGAGTTCCATATTCAAAGAACTGCAGAGATTACATGTCAATTCTTTACATACAACTCAAAGTTGCTATTTGCTACAAGGCATAATTACGTGGCATGAAGCGACTACACCACAACATTTGGCCTTGTTCTTTACAGCTTACATTAAAATTAAAAACTACCACTGGAAATCTGTTATTATTGTACAAGCTAAACAATGTAGTGCTATGTAGTCATTTTTTGAGGTTTTAAATGGTTCTTCTCAGAGTTCCTAAAATAATTTTTTTATATATTTTTTTGGACTCTCCAAGGATCACAACCTTTTCAAATCATAATTTTCAGCTAGTTTCAGCTAAAAAGAACAAGGCCAAAATGCACAAAGCATTTTTTTGCTACAGATAATAGTTACTGTCAGAATCACTACTACAACAGCATACCTTTTGAATCACATAATTCCCAAACACATCAGTCATCAATGATGAAGCATGAGGAAGAACTTCTGCAAATACTGATGCCTTCTCTTCAGCAGTGCAGTTCTCCAACTTCTGCTGGATGAATCGGCTACCATGTTGATCAGCACTGAGGTTAAAGGAAGGCATCAATATCCAAAATTTTTATTTGAGTACAGAGTACCCATGTCTAGATAGGATAGGATGATAAAAAAAATCAATATCACACAACAAACCTGTATTCTACTATACGACCTGTAATATCAGCTAGCTCAACCCTGCGAGCTCTGTTGGACTTCAGTTCTTCAAGGAAAGAGCATGCCTTTAGGTCATCAAATTTCTCCCTTTCTCGTGGCCCTTGAATCCCAGAACTAGCAGTCATATTTCTTGAAGGGGATTGGAACCTCACAGAATCATCTCTCCTGCCAGGAGAAAATATTCCAGGCATGGGTTGTCCCTGAAACACCGGGCTTGTTGGATAAGTCATTGGTACTCCAACATAGGGTGAGATGCCTTGATAATTTGGAACACTCCCTCCTCTTCTAGCTGTAGGAGAAATAGAAACTCCGGCTCTTGGAAGCTGAAGCCTCTGATCAGATGGATATGTAGATTGAGTTAATACCTTCGGTGGATCAAAACTATCTGCAAGATTTCCAACAACACCAACCCTTGGACCCATTGTATTGTATTGATTTCCACCAGTATATTGAAGTAAAGAGGGATGCTGAAAGAACTGGAAAAAGTTTGGGTCAGGAATGGGTGGCTGCATAGCAACCCCAAGTTGCCCATACATTTTATATGGCTGCATAAATTCTGTTCCTGCTGAAGGGAAACCCGATGGCCTACTACTAAAGCTTGGAGTGACAGGACCGTCGAGAGGTGTAGCACCCGAACCCTGGGGAGCATAGCTATTCATAACAGGTGGCAGAACTGAACCACTCAGAGCATATCCAGCAGTTCCAAATGGGCTCGGTAATACACTAGCTGGATGCAAATTCTGATAATAAGGGCTTCCAAAAGAATTTGGTGCGTAAAAAGGTGTTGTCAAACCAGGCTGTGGTAAAAATTGTTGCATATCACCACTGGGCAATTTTAGCTGAGTATGTGACAGGTTGTCAACAAAAGGAAAATGGGGAAGGTGTGTTCCTTGAGGAGTCATTTGAATAGGGTCACCTTGAACTGGAAGTGAGCCATACTGTTGAAAGATATTGTCCTGCCACTGTTGCTTAACATGTGAGGCAGTATGGTTATCCAAATTCAACCTCAAATTCTTCATACTGGAGTTCACAGAATCAAGTTCAGTAACAACTGCACCACTCCCTGGCATATCATTTCCATGCTTGAGGTCTATGCTCACCTTTTCTAGCTGAGAAATTTGCATACTAGTGTTGCTATCAGAACATGATGACATTGATGAGCTGTGAACTGATGTAGAAGAAAGACTGTTGCTAAGTGTATTTCTCAGTGTGCTGGTTACAGGTATAGGTGTCCATGAATTCAACCCTGATGTCTTGACAACATCAAGAGACAAATTCTTTGGTGAGTTAATGTCCGAATGTACAGCTATATCAGTGCCGGTGTTGCTATTTGATGGATGAGAAGAACAATTATCATACAAAGAAGCAGCATTCTGCTGAAAGTTCTCCTAAAGAAAATATCAGAAGATGGTGAGAAGACCAATTGTAGCATGCCCAAAAAAATAACCAGAACAACATTCCAAACTTCAATTGCAAGTACAGAAATTATAATGAAAAGAGTAACTTGGAATTGAAATAAATAACCAAATACAATATAACTAAATCATAGGCTCCACTGCAAACAGATGTCATGCTATTCTAGATAGCATGTTAAAGTAGCTAGTCTTATAAGTTTGCTACCTTTGGCACATTTAGCATTGCAGTAAAGGTTATGAAAGTGATAAGGCGAGGCAAGGTGACCCACTACCATTTTGCCTTTTTTTAAGTTAAAGCAAGCCGTGGGCGCTGAATCGATGCTTACATATCTTATTGCTCGATATTATTTTCATATTTTGTTTGATATCATCTCAGCCCCACACGTGCCAGGCCCAGCCATGCCTAGATATAGGTCAGATCTCTCCCACCTCAGACCAGCTCATTACACCTCACCCTCTTAACCCTAGCTTCTATCACATGTCCCTGCTCCAGCCACCACCTCCATCTTCCCCTGCAGCTGCCGCCTCCTCTGCTGCAGCCTCTGCCTCCCTCTCCTCCCCTGCTGTGATCGCTGCCTTCACCTCTCCCCAGCTCCAGCGGCCAGCACTGCCTTCCTCTCCTCCCTGGCCAAAGGATGTCGGCATGGTAAAATGACCATATGCCTTGCAACACCAGGGGCCGCTTTCCCGCTTTAACATTATTTTAGCGACACTCAAGTAACATTTGATTGCAGTGGTTATTGCTAACATTTGATTGCAGTGGCTATTGCTATTTGCAAAGTACTTAACATTTTTTAAACTTCTGTTGTGCCATTTTATATAGATTAGCTAATTTAAATTTTAAACTACGCTCATAAAAGCCATAATAAGATGTATATGTAGTGTTGTTGCACAGCACGGTGATATTTTCATAGAGATCAACAAACAGTGATATTTTCGTAGAGATCAACAAACATTGATATTTTCGTAGAGATCAACAAATCAATAATGTCCTCTTCGAATACATAACAGTCATACACAATCATTAGGAAAGAGACTATAAAAAACCTTACTCCACAAAAAAGGAATGTCAAACTGGCTTTAATCAGTTACAAGGAATCATCAAAGGCTCTTAAAATATTAAATATTTAAAAAACGACTGTGGCATAAGAAGACTAAAAGTTTTCTGTAAGGCCAGTTATGCTAGTGACTTTCGGAAAACCAGGCAAGCAGCACAGCTGATGGAAATCTCATAACCATTTGCTGACAACTAAATAATTTTCTATATGCCTATGAGGTAGCATTGATTGGTTCCAAGTTCCAACACTATATGCCAATATGTACATGGTGTCAGATATGGAACATTGTGTTACAGCAAGAAAGTATAATACAAAAGAAAAGAATCTTCAAAATTTTTAATGGTGCAATCCATGTCTATTAGAAGGGTGACATTTCAATCAAATAAGGAGTCATTTATAAACTAGAAGATCAGAAATTAATAAATGCATGTCTGTTAATTTTATACAATTAGTAAGTGACCTAGTGAGTAGTGATTTGGATATTGTTAACATTTAGTGTTGATATATTGTTTGCCACGTCAACCTTATTTTAGTAGTTATCAAAGACATAATCAATTGAAGATTAGACAGTCACTTGAAATAGTCAAAATATAACCTAAAAATTTCCTAATCAAAAGAGTGCTACTCCCTCAAAATAGAGCCATAATATTTGTCAACAGGCTGGTATTGCTATAAAAGCAACTGAGCAAGGGGTTCATTTGCACTTTTGCGCTAACAAACTTGGTAGCCTTGTAATAAGACGAAAACAATAGCATAAATTTAATCTAAATAAGTTATTTAATATCTATTTCAGGCAAGCATGAGCATCCCTGCTCCTGATCTCCCCAATCAATCAAGTTCGATATGATCAACGATCATTCAGTATTCCATGCAACCTTTGTGAAGTCATAGGTTGTAGCATGTACAGTTAGAAACCTTTTTAGACATGGTATACTAGAAAAGTTTGATCCATGTCAACTTGTCAAGCACTCACCGGCACAAAATCCACAAGATTCATATTGTGGCTGTCAAAGTTGGAAGCGTTTTGAATAGAGACAATTTGGCCATCCTCCACTGAACTTGAATCCAACCTTGGAGACTTATCATCCTCAGGTTCTTCCCTGTGAGTTGATAGAGTAGAGCGAGGGATAAACAATGAACCTTTGCTGTTGTCATCTTGGGAGACCACCCTCCATTCTTTAACCTTGCCAAACCGGTTCATGAAGCGGCGGCTCTCCCTTGAGATAAGTGGTGGAGGAAGCCTTGGGTTCAAATTCACCTTGGAGCCATAATAGTCAAAATATGCTGGGTCAGCACGTAGCTGCTCCTCGGACTTGGGATTGCCGGTCGCATTGTCCAAGTTCCCCACATTGGTTTCAAGACTCCCACTCTGCTGACCTATCAGATGACCAAGAGCGGCAAGTGACCCTTCCATGCTAGGTGGTGCGCTCCCACTACGATTTGGGGCAGACTCCCTCCAACCCGGATAAACTCCACTTCCATTATCCACAAACCCCAGACCTTCACCTGAAATATTACCAAGTGAAGAGTCAAACGCACCAAAGTCCTTACTCCAGTTACCAGCCCCTGTCCCTCCAATTAATCGGACGACACTCTCTGTGGCCATTACACTGCAAAAAAAAATGAATATTTAGTGTTCATCCATTGCCTATATCCGCACCTTACATTCCCATTTTATCACTATCCTGGTTTGGCTATTAAGAACTAACTGAATTTGGGAAAGTAAGGGGTACAGGGTAAATTTGGTTCAAACAAATACATTATAGAAGGTAAAGAATTAGTGATAGAAAAACATATAAGAAGGTTAAGAAAACCTGCTACTTATGGCATATAATACTCTACTTGCAAGCTACCAAGACTCGAATTATCTCAAAGATGCAAATGTGGCATTAAACATTGAGCTTCATGGAACTGAATAGTAAACAAAATCCAAATTAGGCAATGCAATTGGTCAGTCGATTGCAGTCCAACACTCCAACTCCACAATGCCACGAGAGAGCACACCATTGCAGTTGCGCCATCAAGAAAAAAAGAACACCAAAGCAAGAACTTTGCACCGAAACCCCGCCTAAATCCATGGACACCCTGGACATACACATAGTTAACCCCACTTCACCATTTCGGTTCTTGAATCAGCAGAGTCAAGGGAGAAATACAAACTCCCATGAAACTGGACTAATCCCCCCGCCCCCAACCGAAAAACAAATTTAGACGAAAAAAGGCACAGAGGACGCTTCTAACGCAGACAAAACACTGCAAAACCGGCAAAAATGAGCGACCCCAGAAACCCTCGAGGATAGCAAGAACGCATTCTTAAGATTCCATCGAACGCCGCACTCTACCAAGTACCAACCCCCCCAAAACCACACCACAAAGCGCACATTCTCGTCGCGCAGAACAACTCCTAGCACGAAAGCGCCCTCCGAAACCCAAGCAATCCCCCCCAAAAACACAGAAAAACTATTTTTTAAAAAAAATAAAACAATCAAGCATCACGCCGCCGGCACCCAGTCAACGAGACCGAGAGAGAAGACGCTCGCGGCGCGGGCGGTAGAGAGGGAAAAGAGGAGCAACCTTGCCGCCGCCGAGCCGGCCGCAGCCCGAAACCCTAGGCGACCACCACCAGACACGCCTCCTCCTCGTCCTCCTCCTGCTCCACCTCCTCTTCCTCCCAGCTCCGCGGCCTCGCAGCGCGTCAAGCCGGAGCCTTCCCCTCACACCACGGACGCCGCCGACCAGCACTGCCTACTCCTCCTCCTCCCCCAACCCCGGCCGGTCTCCACCCTCCACCGATCAATCCTCTCTCCCCCCTCTCTCTCGCTTCTCTCTCTAACCCTTTCGAAGCTGGCTTTCCTCCCTTTGCGGTTTTTTTCCCTTTTCTTTACCTTTTTCTTGCCCTCTTCTGCGGTCGCGTGACTGCTGCGAAGACTACTGCGGAGGCGGGGGGAGCGAGCCGCGAGCGTCGCTTCTAAAACCCTCGAAGCTCGAACCGAGCAGCGGCGAGGAGGAGGAGGTCACCGCTGCTTTGAGATGCGCGCCGGGAGGGCGATGTGCGGCGGGGGAGCCCCGGGGAGCCGGCCTACGGGGCCACGCGCCTACGCGTCGTTAGCGTAGGTGACGGCGCGCGGTTCTGCCGAAATGCCGGGTGCACGCGCTACGCGTACCCGGCCCTCTTGCGCATTTCGTGTTTGGTCCCTTCTTGGTAAGAAAGGTTTATTCGTCGGTGTAAAGGATTTTTAAGGTATGCTCCCTCTGGTTTCATAATACTTATCGTTTTGAACATTGACACGGTCTTCGAAATACAGCTTTGACCATCAATTAATAATGAAATATATTTTCAAAATCCGCGGAAATATGATATTGTGAAAGTATTTTTCAAGATAAATTTATATGTAAGGTTTTTATGTAGGAAAAATATTTGGTGCACAAGACTTTTCAGTGCACAAGTGCAAACATCAGTTCTTAGCCATTGGATCTCATCTTGGTGGCCCAGCTAAAACATGGGGACATGGAAACAATCATCATGACTTTGTTCACAAGTGCATAAGTATACAATCCAAATAGTTTAAAAAGATCTTTATAGATAAAGTTTAAAAGTTTGACTTATAACAAACCTAAAACGTCAAGTATTATGAAACCGGAGGGAGTATTATATTAGCAATTTGATTTGCGCATTTCATACCTATCCGAGTGTTTTGTAGGTCTATATTGTGCTTTTCCATTGTTTGAATCATATTATTGTCATCTTAAATATGAATGTCACTAAGTTTCCTATTGGAACGCTTTAAAGATGATGTCATTGAGTTTCCTATTGGAACGCATGAACCAATAGATGTGTATAGCTGAAACAACAAGTAGTACCTATGCATGAACCAACAGATGTGTATAGATGTGTATAGCTGAAACAACAAGTAGTACCTATGTATCCTGAAGTCAAAGAAGTCACTCTCCTTTTCAAAAAAAAAAAGAAGTCACTCTATTAGAAGAAGAAAAGATGTCCTCGATTCAGCATGAGGTTCCATATCTATTAAATGTA
The DNA here is from genome assembly GCA_005191435.1 of Raddia distichophylla. Taxonomy (NCBI): domain Eukaryota; kingdom Viridiplantae; phylum Streptophyta; class Magnoliopsida; order Poales; family Poaceae; genus Raddia; species Raddia distichophylla. The sequence continues at coordinate 861,664 of SPJY01009385.1, forward strand.
CAGGCGGGGGTTGAGGTGCTCCGTTGCAGCCACGTGGTGGCTCTCCCCGCCCGGCCTCGCGATGGCCGTCCGATCGCGCGAGCCTAGCAGATCCAACCGTCCGTTCATTTTTTACATATAAAACATTTTTTCCCCGCATCTGTTAGGCATGCGGGCGATTTGCCCGGTTGGTTTGCTCAGCCCGTTCGTTGCCTAGCCTGCCCGTGTTCGAGTCCCGCGTCCCCCCCTTTTTTTCCTTCGCTTTTCCCCTGCCGCGCTGGGCTTCGCGCGCGTGCGCTCGCCAGCGCTTTTCCCTGCCTCGGGCGCGCCACAGGACGCGCGTGCCCGTCTAGTATTGCTACATAAACATGCAAAACTTTCCTCGGTTCTTCTTATAGCTCTTAATTTTCTCCATAAAATTTGTACTCGTCAAGACCTTTTTTAAGGGCTTATAACTTTTTCAGATTAAATTTTTCAATAACTTTGAGCTGAAAAAAAAACAGGGCCTTGGAATTGTGTGAGCTTGTTTTTGCATAGTTTGGTTTGGTTAGGCTCACTACTTTAGTCTACATATTTAATCAAAAACATATATTTATATATCTACTTCGTTATGATATACTCCCTCCATTTTTTTGTCTGACGCCTTTGACTTTTGGATGCGCCTTTGACCATTCGTGTTATTTAAAAAATTATTGCAAACATGAAAAAACATAAGTAATGCTCAAAGTACCTTTAATGCTAAACAAATCACAACAAAATAAATGATATTTATGTAGTTTTTTTAATAAGACGAAAGGTCAAAGCTGTGTCCAAAAGTCAAAAGCATCAAACAAAAAAACGGAGGGAGTATAATTTATTTTATTATTTCATAATGCATATTTACTAATTTACTAAATATAATTATTTTAGTTCGGTCCGGTTAGTGCATCAATCTTGTTTGGGCCAAGACTGCAGCCCATTGACCGTTAGACTCAGTTCGCCAGAGCGGGTCCGAACTGGGCCGGCCCGTTTCGGCCCGTTGGCCACCTCATCGTCCCCGATGGATAGCGCCGCTGCGAAGCCATGGAGGCAGAGGCACTCCTGCTCTCCCTTCTCTCTCCCTCTCAGTGACGGCAGCGCAGCCTCCCCATGGCCTCCTCTCTCCTCCGCGCCTCGCCCATCTCCCTCCTCTCCCGCCTGAAGCCGCTCAACCCTAGGCCCCCGGGCTCGCACCTGCGCCGCCTCATGCTCTCCGCCTCATCCTCCCCGTCCCCGCCGCGAACCATGGCTGCCTCGGCGGCCACGGCCCCGCCCCCGCCCCCGCCGGGGGAGGCGGCGCCCGCGGCGGATGCGAGGCTGGAGAGGATGCAGCCGCTGCAGTGGCCGCGGCGGGACGCGCTGTGCGGCGACCTCGGCGCGGGCGACGCGGGGCGCCGCGTGCGGCTCTGCGGCTGGGTCGCCCTCCGCCGCGCGCACGCCGGCCTCACTTTCCTCACGCTCCGCGACTGCTCCGGTATGGTCCAGGTGAGTCAATGCCAGTGTAAGTGGATTTGATACATCGATTGCTCGATCTGTGCCTCTGTGTTGGTTACAGTATTATTAGTAGCTTTCATGATCGTAATTGTTACACACAACTAATATAGGACTGTTCTCTTAAGTTTTATCATTATAATCTAGTTAATAATGTTGAGAATACCCTGTAATAGTATTAGCCATTATCTGGAATGATTGTTGGCTTGCTGCATTGACGAGTTAATGTGTATAATCGTACGACTAACACTAACTACTGTTTTGTTGAGTGATTTTAACAAAAGGTTTTAGTTGCTAGAGGGCATTGGAGTAGCAGTATCCGTTGCTGACGGAATATCACTTGTCTCTGAATGTATTTTTTATTTTCTGTAGAAAATGTTTGACACTCATGGCTACCTAACTCTGATTTTGTTGGCTAGCTACTTGTGTTGACTGACTTTGTAACTTCCTGATCCAAAATAGTATGAAAATCATGTTATTACTTGTATTTCCTAATTCCTATTCCCCTTCTGTTTGTGGGTTATGGGAAATTTCTCTGCAATGTTTGGTTGAGCGATAATTCTTAATTTCTTATAAGAGCACCTGCTCTAGCTATTGATGTTTGCAGCCACTGTTGTTACCTGCTCTGTTATGTAGATTAATTCTCTTTGTTGTAGGTGACAACTTTACCAGAATACCCTGAAGTCTACGCTATAGTGAACAAGCTGAGAGTGGAGTCAGTGGTTGCTGTTGAGGGGGTGGTTCGGACACGTCCAGAAGAAGCCATCAATGAAGAGATGAAGACTGGGGCTATAGAGGTGTTGACTGGTCATTGTGATACTTTGTGTTGTTATTTTTTGGGAAGGATATAGAGGTGACTTGTAATGGCTAGAATTGAATCTTGACACTAACTGGTATAGATGTATGCCTTTAAATGCTTGGTATTCTTGTATACAATATATTTTGAACGTAAATGATGTAGGTCCATAGGAGAGCTACATATATGGAATAAGGAATGATATATGAAACTTCATACATAGATAATAACACATTTCTCCACTTTTACTGTCATTAGATTTTCTATCTTTATCTTGTATATCTCCAAACACAAACATGTTCTTCTAACTATGATATCGTCTTCGCACTTAAAGGTTGCTGCAGGTCATATAATGGTACTGAACTCAGTAAGTCGTTCATTGCCTTTTCCAGTCACAACGGCTCATACCATAAAAGAGAAGTTTCCAGAAGAAATTAGATTAAGGTAAGGCTTGCAAAATCTGTGGTTTCTGAATCCTTTTGTGTTGGCATATTCTAAAAGTTCCAGGAAGAAATTTTAGCGTATCCCACCCACCACAAATTAACCTGCTGGTGTTTGCCTAGGCTCATCCAAGTTGTGCGGATATGTGATTAGATAATGCATCTAAATTTGCACATCAGATTTTAGGTGCCAAGGTTAGGCAACTTAGGCACTGTCATGCACTTTGTTTTGCATATGTGAGAAATTACTGATAGCATAGGATTTGATCAGGAGCTAATAGTTTGACTCATTGCATGATTACTTTGTGACATATGAAAATGGAGGTATCTTGGTTGTGGCTTATGGATTCATCATTCACTTCATGATTATTGAGATTGCTGTAGTCAAAGCATGCCCACTTTGATTACTAATATATAAGTAATTATGCCTAGTCATTGGAGTGATGCATCATTGACACCATGATGAAGGTGTGTAGTGCCAACTTTTAGTTGAGTTTTGCTGTTTTGGATTATGCTAAACTGTCCCAATTTATTAAACTATCATACTGTGGTCAAAACACCTTTTGGATTGCCAGACCGTAACTTCTGGTGCAATATTATGTTTACGTCATGTAATTCCTTTTGGCTGTAATAACCCTAACCACAAATTTATTCCAGATATAAATGTTCTTACCTGAAGATATAAATGTTCCTGCTTCCCTAAAGCTTTTTTCCTTGTTCTCATTATTCCATTTTCAGGTCTTCTACCATAAATTTTTATTTGTAAATGATGTATTCCAACTCCAGGATATTAAATGTTGAATGCCTTTTTATGACTTACCTGTTCTTTCTTAAATGTTCTAGATTTCGGGTGCTGGACTTGCGTCGACCACAAATGCAGTCAAACTTGAGGTTGCGCCATAAGGTTGTTAGGCACATCCGTCGTTACTTGGAGGATGAACATGATTTTGTTGAGGTATGCTGGTTATATCTACGTTTTTTAAATATTGTTCTTTGTTTTTACAAAGAATCCTACTTTCTATCACATTCTTGTTTTTTTGCTTTGGAATGTAATATATCCAACAGTCCTCTTAAGTTAATTTAAAACAGAAAGAGCAAAATATTTACTCTTCTTACTTAGTGCCAAGAGCTCAACTTGTACTTGGGATATCTATTTCTCCAATCACTTGTCTAATAACACCAATTTTAATGCATCTTCTAAAACATGTTTACTCGATGCGTCAAGCTGATTCTTGTTTTGTCACAAGCAGTACAGTTTCTTCATGAAATTTGTGTGGATTGATGAAAATAGAGACTTAACCTTAGATAGGGGCGCATGGAAATTAGCAATTTACATGCCTGAACCATGACCTAGATTTTCACCCTCTTTGGCTCCTTTTTTAAAAGAAGTTGGCGACTTCTATTGGGTTTCATTTTAGCTTACCCCAAATTGTTTGGGAGTTGGGACCTAAAGGCTTTGTTGTTGGTGGTGGTGGTGAAAATAGATGTGGTCGTGCATGCACTGTCTGCCTTTATTATATGTCCTTAACAATAAGTCAGTCAAGCTTAAGGCATCATGCCATCTAGTACGCCTTCTCTTATTATATCTAGAATGCACCTGTCAAGATAATGTTTAATTTCTCTCTTCATTATGCCTGATCTGAGGTTACGACATGTTCCAAGGTAGATTGAGACTCCAGTTTTATCCAAGTCTACACCAGAAGGTGCTCGGGATTATCTTGTACCATCAAGAGTTCAGGTGAATAACCTGTGTAATTTTTTTAATCTTCACACACAAGTATATGTTATGTTTGTTTCCTCTGTTGAAAAATACACAATTCTCTGCGTTTTTCTTATTCTCTGGAACCTTGAAAAAGTTCAATTCTCTATGTTTTTTAAAAATTTTCTACTTTAGTGAATAGTGACTTGACAGTGTTGATGTTCTCGCAACTTATTCAGCCCACTTGCTTTTAGTAGATGAATGTAGTTTGTTCTTTCCTTTTTGATGCTGGTTGATTTTCCTGATCTAGAAAATTACTTTCGAGTTGAGTTAGCTTTTACAAAAAGAATTTTGGAAAACTTTCTTTGTCACTTTTTTGGGGTAAACCATAAACATGGGTACTCAGTTCTGATATACAATGTTCCAACGGTTTCGTTTTTACATTCTTAATATAGTTATGTTCCATTTGAGTATAGTGATATACTGATATTTATGAAAGTACAACCTTATTGTTAATTGGGAATTATAGTATGAAATGTAATAGCTATGTGAAGGTTTATAGCTATTCCAAATGAGCGCTGCATGCTCCTCTGATTTCCTCCAATATGTTTTTGAAGCCAGGAACATTCTATGCTCTCCCTCAAAGCCCTCAGCTATTCAAGCAAATGTTGATGGCCTCAGGCTTTGAAAAATACTATCAGATTGCAAGGTATGTTTTTAACATGAAGGTTGTGTGCTGTGTTTTAGATATAGGTGCTCTTTTGTTTGTTTTAAAACTCTGCATGTATTAATTTGTCTTCTCAGATGTGACTTCTTTACCCACTTACAAATGATAAATCATGTTCACTTTAGTGCACTTGGCTGAATTCTTGTTTTTTTTATTTCTATTCGGCCTGAATATTAGAATATATAGTCCAATATAAGTTATTCAAAGTAAAGGAACATATATATTTCAAGTTGGCATATATAGCATTGCTGAACCAATTAATCGTTCCTTTGAAAAGCTGCTTTTCATGATTGTCTTTGTTTACTGAGCTTCTTCATAACAGGTGCTTTCGAGATGAAGATCTTCGTGCAGACAGACAACCAGAGTTTACGCAGCTCGATATGGAGATTGCGTTTACGTCAATGGAGGATATGTTGAAGTTGAATGAGGAATTGATGAGACATGTATGCTGGTTTTGACCTGCTTTACTTTTTCTCCTTCCCATATCTGTTCAAAATATATTTCATTCAAGTACACATCCCTTCTCTGCCCTATCTGTTAGTGAAACGCCAATGTGTAAAAAAGGTAACTGCACATAGTGTTCACATTTAACATATGTTTTTATCTTTAATATTATTAAGGGATCATGCTGACATTGATTCTTATTGCTGATTGTATCATTTAGCTATTGAACATTAGATCTTTATTAGTATTCTCTTAGTTCATTGCTCAGAAATATTTCCCCTATTCTTGGGCTACTACTGCTGTGTAATGAGTTTGGAGCATTCATATACCAGATATTTCAAGAGGTAGGAGATATCAAGCTGCCAAACCCATTTCCACAGTTAACCTATGCGGAGGCAATGAATCGCTATGGGACAGATAGGCCAGACCTTCGATTTGATTGGGAACTGAAAGATGTAAGGGCCTTTAAATCTTTCCAAGGAATATCCTGTATAACTCATTCATTAGTTTATTACTTGCATACCCTTCCATCCCTTGTTCTGTTTTTTTTAAAGAAAATCTCATGTTCTGTTAAATGCAGGTTAGTGATATATTTTCAGGAAGTAGCTTCAAGGTCTTTGCTGATACATTAGAAATTGGGGGTGTAATAAAGGCATTGTGTGTGTATGGTGGCGCCAGTGTGTTTTCAAACACTGACCTAAAGAAGGGAACTATTTACACTGAGGCTTCCAAAGCTGGAGCCAAGGGCCTGCCTTTTCTCAAAGTTATGGATAATGGTAAATGGCAAATAATTATCCCTCATATTGTAGATGGAATGCCTGGCTTGTCCAATTGTCTCGTGTTTTGATTTTTGTGCTATCTCAGGAGAGCTTGAAGGAGTTGGTCCACTGGTGTCAAGCCTGAAGCCCAAACAGAAGGAGCAGCTCCTGGGACTTCTAGATGCAAAAGAAGGAGATCTTATCCTGTTTGCTCTGGGTGAACAATCAACTGCCAATCGAATTCTTGGCAGATTAAGATTATTTACTGCTCATAAGCTTGAAGTGATAGACACAGTGAGTTGCTCAAACTGAAACATACTTTTTGTCTATGTGTATATATGGTCTCTGCATGTACTCATGACATATAGCCATGAGATGCTGTGGTGCCTTACCATCTTTATTATGCCACAAAAATAGTTCTGTTTCTGCTTTATTCACACCCTTTATATCTCCATTTACATTTTTTATTTCTGTATGCCAGTCAGCACACTCAATTCTTTGGGTCACAGATTTTCCAATGTTTGAATGGAGCAATGATGAACAAAGATATGAGGTCAGTTTTTAAAAATATTCTATGGAAAATTAAAAGAACTGTATATTTTTTACATACTCTTTCAAAACCAAAGGGGGCATTCTTTAGTTCAGTGTGTTGGCATCACACTATAGCAGAGAGCTAGCTTCTTGATGGTTGCTTTATGAGACTTCTGTTGTTTTGTTGTGTGTTTTGTGACGTACCAATAACACGCCATTAAAAGTACTGTCATCTTTCTAGTTGCTTTAAAAGTGTATTATTTTGTGTTCTCTCAGTATCCCTATTATTTCCCCTTCATGAACACAGGCCCTACATCATCCTTTCACTGCACCGAATCCTGAAGATATGGATGACCTACCGTCAGCTCGTGCCTTGGCTTATGACATGATTTACAATGGGGTGGAGGTGTGTGAGTTTAATTTGACTTGTTGCTTTGTTCGAATCTTATAAATTATAATACATTCTATGAATCTAAAGCTCAAGCCTATTTATGAGCTTATTATAAGTTTTTATGTATTATATCTTTGTTAAATAATCGTATGCTCACATAAATGCAACTGTTGTTTTCCAGCAAATATCTCAGAAAAAGGGACCAAGGGAACACATATACTTTATATATTTCCTTTACGAAATAGAGAATCAAGCATAACATTCCATTGTCATCATTGTATCTAATTGAATAGCTCTTCATTTTTGAACCAAAGATACACCTATACTTTTCATTTAGGCATTTTCATAAACGTTGAAACAAGAATAGCCCTTCATTTTTAAACAAAAAATTGGACCCTAAATTACTCCCATAAACCTGGTCGCTTGAGTTCATTCCTTTATTTTATGTAAAAACCAATTTAGCAAGGCATGCAAAGATTGATCTGATTTATTGATTATAAGTTCAACTACATATGTCTGTATTTGTTATTCCCATCTATGCAGACAACAACAGTGTTAATGATGTACTCACTACTCAGTTGAAAATTGTACCATGCTCCTTATCTTCTGTCCTGCCTTTGATAGATTGGAGGAGGCAGTCTGAGAATCTACAAAAGTGATGTACAACAAAAGATTTTTGAGATTATTGGCATCTCTCCTGAACAGGTATTGCTTTTAATTGTTGACTTTATATTCAAATGATCTGATATTTTTCTCATAACAATGATGAGCTTACTTCTTTTATTCTTCAACTTGTTGTATCACATAGTATGATTATATAATTAAAAATAATTAAAATTTATTGATAATATGTAGTAGTCCTTTTCCTTTCTTTGGACTCATAAGGCCAGCTATTGCTTATCATTGGCTCATTTTTAAAGTATGTATGCATATTGTACCTCTTAAGGCCAGCTATCGCTTATCAGTGTTTCATTTTAAAAGTATACCAACATTCAGGAGAAATGCTGTATTTTTTTTGGAGAAAGCAAGAGAAATGATGATGGTCATCTACTCTTGACTGTTAAAGTGTTCAAACACTTCCGAGTCTGCCGATAACTTCATATTCTATGCCTCAATGGCCTTGTATCAACCTATTGCACCCTTGGAGTTCAAAACGGTTTTAACACTTAACAAATATGATGACATTTTCACGTTGTGGATTGTTGGACAGTCATAAATGTTGTTATAAGGTTATTAAATGACCAACGTTATACAAATGACATTATTGCAGGGTATCGTAACATGTTAAACTGAAAATTTTCAGGAAATTTCATCTTTTGTCTGCATTTTGTATTCAAGATTGTAGGCCATATCATACATTTATTTATTCACATTTTTTCACCACATCCTCATATGAAATTAAAAATACAGGCAGAGGAAAAATTTGGATATCTCTTGGAGTGTTTTGAGATGGGCGCTCCTCCGCATGGTACGCTATGTTGAACCACCTGAAACTTTAGTTAATCAGTTATATATTCTGGCTGAAGTTCATAGAATTCCCTGGCGGACACATTTTTGCAGTCGCTGATTTTTTTCATTAACCTAATGTTCCCCAAACGTGTGTGTGCACGTTTGTTGCTTCTAGTACCTTTTTTTGTTTCTTTTGCTTCTATGTTTAAAATTTATTGAAACATGACATTAACCATTATATTATTGCAGGAGGTATTGCCTATGGGTTGGATCGGTTGGTGATGCTTTTGGCTGGGGAAAGCTCGATCCGGGATGTCATAGCTTTCCCAAAGAGCACAACAGCTCAATGTTCCCTCACCAAAGCGCCATCCCCTGTGGATCCTGAGCAATTGAAGGATCTTGGCTTGCGCACGAAGTGAAGTTACTGTTACATGACTCCACGCCTTTAATCATTCAGGAACAGCGATATAATACACGCCTGAACCCCAGATTGTCTGGGTGTATTCTCCTTTCGCGTGGTATATGCTATGCTCTGGAGAAAATTTTGACAATGGATATAAGATTGACATCAGGATTTTACAAGGCCTGCTGGCACAAGCATCATCAATCCCAAACACAAATGGTTGAAACAACATTAATTGGTTGCGAGACTTGCAGCTGGCAGTACGAATCCGCTTTATTGTAGAGGTCGCTTGAAGACTTGAACAGCCATCGGTTAATTTTATTTTTCCCTTGTGTATCTTTGTGAGACTCCTCTCTTGCAAAGAGTGCTTGAAAAACGGTTTTGACTCAGTTTACATGGAGAGAGTAAGATTTGTGCCGTTCACTGGAAACCGTTGCATGGGGTTCGACTCATTGCGCCGGTCTACCTGGCGATGCTGATAAGCTGCGTTTGATTATTCTGAAAACGCGCTACTTTGAATAGCTGTACCAGTGTAATTCGAACAAACAAACTACATTGGCTATCTAGTTAATCATATTAGCAGAATTGATGCTTCATGGTGCACAGAAACAGAATCAATTCGAGTATAATGATCACTGTGGTCTGTGGAGCAAGTAGCAACAGGCGTATCTTGTTACCATCACATAAACAGTTCACGAGCGTAGTCAGCGTGCAGCGACGGGGTTCGATTTTTGTGTTGCATATATCTTTGACTCTTGAGAGTTTGGCGAGCATCGCCGCTCATCAGTCTAACTTGCCATTGCCGTTTTCCTTGGTCGTCGTTACTAACTGTATGCGCTACGTGTACCTAAAAGCATCTCCTAAGCCATCCTTTGTCTTTTGTGGTGCATCTCTCTCTCTCTTAGGGTGAGTTTGGATCCTTGGCTACAGGAGTTTTTGCCTCGCCGGGCTAGGCTAGCTGTTTGCTAGTGGTAGAAAAATGCTAGCTTTTGTAGGCAAGTTAGCCCAACCTGACAAGAAAAAGCTTGCCCAGCCGGGAGAGCCAAATCGGCTCTCCTCCGACGGCAAACTTTCAGAGCTAGCTAAAATTCAGAGCTACCAAACTGACATCTACGGCAAGACAAGCAAAACTGAGCTCATCTGGCCTAGCCTAGCTCGGCTAGAGCTGAGCTAGCCAAGCATCCAAACGCACCCTAAAAGTGGGGCATTGTAGGGGTGGCAAATAGGCAATTTTCTCGACACCGAGAGGGCGAAGCGAACCAAGCAGGCACGCAAACCGCGACCTTGGCGACGGCGAAGCGAACCCCCATGGCGGCGGCGGCAGCGGCAGCAGGAGCCAGAGGCGGGAAGGTGTCCTTCAAGATCATCCTCACTTAACTGGATTTTGAAACCTAGGTTTAATTTCTAGTTCGGTTCTGAAGGTTCACTGGGCTGTGACAAGCTGCTTTCGTAATTCCAAGAGGGACTTAATGAGCTTATGTTCTGGGGGTTGCTAGGGCAATATGTAGTTTTTATTGTCCAGTGTCCAAATAAAATCAATTCATTTTGAATGATTCCATTTACTTTATTAATGAGACGTGGATGGTGGAGATAGGAATGCTAGTTTTCCTTCTTATTTCTTCAATAGTACATGTGTGAGATTTCATTGTGGTTGGCACTGTGATGTTGTCCCCCTGGGGACATCACGTTGCAACATATACCTTTTGAGCTTTTGCATCTAGGCATCGCCATGACGTATTATCGCACTTGCTTTGTTGATGGCTGATCAGTGATTACTCAAAAATCAAAACCTTACCGATTTTTATGGAGTGGTGATTGGGAATGTAGAGTGACCGTTCTTAGATTTTGGTTCATAATGTTAATATCATTTGCTCAATACAAAAATTTTAGACCATCACATGAGGAATTCTCTAGCAGCATGTGAGGTATTCTTTCCCAGGCTGTTTGTTTGTATGAATGAAGCTGTATAGTTTCTGGCTGTCAGTGTTGTTAGATGTAGGCGGGTGGTGATGAGAAGTAACATACTAACATGAGCCTCTAACTTCTTAATTCAACTGTCATTTGTGTGATGAAATCCATATGTTTAGAGCAGGAAAGTGGTGATCCATTAAAGTTTTGTCTATCATTCCATAACCAGTGTTCTTTCTTCCTTATCTTGTAATAAAATTGCCTTTTCTTTTGTGCAGATGGAGTTGGAATAAACCCACAGCAAAGTGCGGGTACGGAAAATCATCAAATTCACATTTACATCTGTTCCAGATCTCATTTTTTTTATCTAGTGTTCATGACATGTAATGATGAACTACTAGCTAGTAGCTACAACCTACAAGCCTACAAGAAGTTAATACTATTTTTAAAAAAACATTGTTTTTGTTCCACATAGGAACTTGGGTTGTGGACTAGAATAATTGTCTAGATTGTTATATGATACGATTGAATTGTAGGCTATTGATTTTTTGTTCATACAATGCTACCTGATTCATGCTGGCACTAAAGTTGACCACTAGAATTTTCATTAAGGTAATCAGGTGAAATGTAGCCCTGCATCTGTTTTTCATCCTCAAAATTAGGGCTTGGTAGCATATGAGATTTCCATGTTTTCATGGATATTGGGTGTGTCTTTGTTGGCTTCATTGATTTTTTTTTCAGGCCCAAAGTATCAAAGGCTACCGTTTAAGGCGTGTGTGCGGAGTTTATTACTCCCTCCGTCCCAAAATAAGTGCAGTTTTGGCTATGCATCTAGACTTACTTATGTCCAGGTGAATAGCTAGGACTGCATTTATTTTGGGACGGAGGTAGTAATTATTATGGAATCTTTCATGAATCCTTCCAGAATGATATCACACCTCTGTTTTGTTTGTCATTTCTCCATTATATTTGCTGATGTGAGTTGCTCCTTTTATTTACAGGAAACGTGTTCTTAAAGCATGGCTCGGAGTTGCGCCTCATCCCCCGCGATAGAGTTGGAGGGTTGGCTGCATATATTTCTATTTGTTACTAGAATCCGGGTCTGTCTATCTGGCAGTGGCCTGTTTGTTTGAAGGATCTCACAGTCGCTTGGATGAGTAGTGAAAAACAGGCGTTTTCCCTTT